>CABEEJ010001989.1:52580-127972 GCA_901482245.1 Timema douglasi
CCTTGCCCGTCTGTGTCGGATTCCATCTCTGTGTCCTCGGTGGTGGATTGGTCTGAAGTCAGTGAACGTGTTGTTGTTGATGTTCTTTGGGCGGCGGCCATTTCGCGCAACCCTGAAAAGGGCAGGCTAATGGCCAGTGTGGAAGGGCTAAGATGCCCTCCTCTGTGCAGTGTGGGAGGATCTGTAGTGTTGTTGTGGTGTCCCGAAGACAGACTCCGACTGCGAGGTATTGCTTCGCAGCCGGTCCCGCTTTACGCCCTACTGTGGTTCGTTGGCACCGTTAGGTATCCCCACAGAAATTAGCTCCGGCAGTCTGTCCCGAGTTTTAGTTAAGTGTAGGTGCGGGTTCCCCGGAGGGTGTGCGACAGTCGCCAAAAGACTCCCCTCGCGTTGAAAAACGTGCTGAGAGCTGTTCAACTAACTGTCGATAAACAATCTGCTCTTTTTAGGTTGCCTTAAGAAAGGCAGTTCGATTTGCGACCGGGCGGTTCAAAATCTCAGAGAAGAGTTTTTGATTCCATCCTATGACCATGTTGACGCCATGTATACCATTTCTCTACACTCAGTCTCAGCACGCATTGATTGGTCGAATTACACAAACTAGTGTCGGAACTAGTACGAAAACAGAGACTGTTATATCCTCACAACTTGTATGGTAGCAAGTACCAAGAGGCAGAACCGGTATACTTTTTCTGCTCACACAACGCTAGATGATGACGTGCTAGCAAGTGCTAGTAAAACACAGGATTTCAAGTACGAGCTAGTGTCGTGTGATACGGGTATAAACCCTGGTGGGTCAAAAGAAAACATAAATAAAAGGTGTGTATACATTTTTACAATCTAGACTAAAACTTAACATTAGATTAAAATACAAGACATAGCAATTTAATAGCATGTATCTTCCTCCAATTAATATTTACAAAAAATAATATATATTTAACATAAACCTTCATAAGTTCCTGTGGGGCTATCAATGGTTGTGTTCTTAAATCGATAGCTCCTCTTTGGTTTGCAGTGGGATGGCTCACTTGGTACGCGTAAGCTTGGTTGGTCACCAGCAGATGACGCGTAACAAAGTTTACCCAATTTAATGCCGAAAATGTTACATTTGAAGATTCTGTTTATCTTTACGATGAGGTGGCTGTTACCTAATCATTGACGGATTCGGACATAGTTGAATTAGTCAGTCACGGTGATGACATCCACGAAAACGAGAATGACAAGGAGCCTTTTGTAGTAGAGCCACCAGTGTCAACTCAGCAGGTTAATACTGCTGTCAACATGCTTTGGACTTTTTTAGAACGATCTATCAATATTGAAGACAGCGTATTCTTTGCTTTGGTCACAATTGAAAGTGCAAATTAATTTCAGCCTTTTAATAAGCAAAGTAAAATAACATTTTTTTTAAAAACACTGTAACCGAGTAATAAGCCATAGCCTACATATTATTGTAAGTAACACACCATCATTTTTAAAATTAAAATGTTGTATTGTTAAGATTATAATGCAGAACAGTAATGTAATTTACAATTTTAAACACACAATTTAAGTTAAAATAAAAGTATATTTGAGTCGAATTTTTCTTTCTTTATCCTCTACAACTTGAAAAACATACTTTATTCACTAATACAAGTTTATTAATTTTGTAGAAAGCCCCTATAAGTCAAAATTGTTCTTTCTTTGAGCCTCTAAAATTTGAAAAACATTAATTGTGTATTCATTTTGTAGAAAGCATATGTAAGTATTTTATTTAACCTCTACAAATCGAAAACTTCGATAAGATTAAATTCGAAGAATTCAGCTTTTCCCTTGAGATTCGAGTTATGGAAGTTTGACTGTAATACAAAATGTATGGGCATTTAGAGGTCACAAATTATTTTAACGTAAATAGACTAGTGGAAGTACTTGGTGCTGAGTTGATTAAGTAATTGTCACTGACGGACTTCCACCCGTTTTGATTTTAGCATCTTAAACGACCTTCTAGAATGGTAGTAAGGAGTGTTTCCGGGATTTTATCCTACCTAAATACTACTAAATAGGTAAAATAGTATTCTCAGGTCCTCATAGAGGGGGGCCTCAAATGTACACCTTTTATTTTAACTTGTAGTTTGGTTATAGTTACCAACACAAAAACACGCTGACAGGTTTGAAAGAAGATGTTTATAATACAAATTTATATAGGCCACATTATCTAGCAAATGCACAAAAGAATCAGAGGCACATATAAGTATATTATCTTTCCACAAATATCCAGAATGAATTCATTACCATTTGTGGATCATTTGTATGAAAATATATTCTCAATTATATCCAACATATTAAATATTTTTTTAATAAACGTTGATGTTATACCAGATAGCTCAAACAAGGAACAAACCACTATAGTCATTCGATACATAAATATTTTATGAAAAGTTAGCTCCGAATTTTCAATCGAAGAGAGGTTTTTGTGTTTTGATAATTTAATTTTTAAAAAGACAGGAAGGGAGATTGCTGCTATAGTTCTAACCACTCTAGAAGAGTTGGGGTTAGATTTTAAATAATGAATCGGCCAAGGCTATGATAATGGAGCGAACCTGGTGGGCCAATATAATTGTGTACAATAATTTCTCACTAAAACATTTAGGTGTTGATTTTGCTTAGTTATGTAAGGAGGCAGTCGAGTACTTTGAAATAATACAAAATATGTACAATTTATTCAGTAGCAGCCCTCAAAGATGGGATATCTTGGAGCAATATCTTCCTGTTTCACTTCAAGAGATGTCAAAAAACTAGATAATCTGCAGGGATTAATGCAATAATATCAATTACACAATCTCGAATTGAGCTTACTTATATCCATAAATACATGTCAAAAATTGATATAAAAAAATTTATATAATGACATCCCTGTGGGTTAAGTTACTTACAATGATCCATCAGACTAATCTCGTGATTGAATCACGTAACACTACACTTGATGTTGAGAGGGGTAACATTGAAAGCCTCATTGCTGACATTCAGCGGTTTTGTGGACAATGGAATGCTATCTTGAATGAGGCCAAATTAGTAGTGCAGAGTAAAGAAATATTGGTAGATCAACTCAGTTTACTTGCAGTTACTTCCGCAAGCTTTGTAAAGATTCTAATGTTGAGCATGAGCAACATTATAGAATCAATGTGGTCTTTGTCATTGTCGAATCCATAATATCAGGTCATAGAAGGAGGTTTGAGTCACTCAATATAATTATTTGTAATATTTTTGAAATTCTCTGGAAATTTAATGACCTCAGATTGAAGATCTACTTTCATCAACAGAACAATTCCAAAGTAAATAGGCAAAATAAATTTTACTGGATTTGTTTGATGAGATGATTTTTCTAAAGCGAAAATCTTCCGTCAACTTTAAATGTATTTGTAAGCTAAACGAATAACTTCAAGAAATATTTCTACTTAGAATTGTTGGTGTTTATTTCTAATGTCACTGTTGCGTTTAGGATTTTTCTTAGTTAGCCCACATCAGTAGCTTGGGTTAGCGGTCATTCAATGTGCTGAATCAAGTTAAGAATTTCTACCGTTCAACTATGCAACAAGATCGTTTGAATGGCCTCGAAATTCTTAATATAAACTATTTTAATGCAATAAAATTAGACTTTTCCAGTTTAAGTGATGAATCTGCACAAAGAAAAGGCTAGAAAATCACATATTAGCTAAAAATTGGAACGTTTATTACAAAGGGTTACAATGTTATTTTTCTGTGTTAAAATTGTTACCGTATTAAATATAAAAATATAAAATATACTACTAGTTTTGTACCATTGAAACAAAACCTTTCATAAAATATTTTCAATCCAAATCAGGTTATATGAAAGTATTAGTACTCAAAACTTTCACAATATCAGAACACTTGATAAGCGTTAAATATATTCGCAGATCACCCATCTTAATGTACTACTTACCTATTTCTTGCTGATCCAATAATGTTATTAATCAATGTAAATTCTGTTCACCTTTAAAGGTTGCTATATACCCTTGTCAGAACACATTTTGGCCCTATCCTATAAGCTATGTCATAGTAGAAACGTGCAGGGTACCTAAGCTTGCTATCTTACAAAGAAAACGAAGGTTGCATGTTTTTCAAGCAATGAAAGACAATTTTTTTTATTAAATACTGTTTATTATCAACATTTCACATGTAATACTACTTGTGATACATAGTTGGTTGACTTATTGGACGTATTCAGTAAATCTTGTACTCTTTATTTCTTTCACATTACACTAATTTTTACCTGTGATCCCATAAGCGGACCACTTGGCACTGTGACGTGAACCATAGTTTGAGAACCTCTTATCTATGAATTAGGTATTTGTATAGTAATTTCATAACTGTCTGAGTCTGAGTAAGTTTGTAAATCTGGTGCTGATTTAGTATATGGATTTAATAAAATGGTGTGTAAATTAGTGTATTAAGGTGGGTAGAAGGAGATGCGAGAAAAAGCCAGTGTTTTTGAAACTTTTATGACAAAACCTTTTTGGCTAAAATAAATAAAATGCTGCTCCAGTCCAAATATAGAATTTAATTATCTTTACATGATGATCTTATATTTCTTAAATATTTATCAAGGGTATCCTGTAATTTAATTATTAATTTTTCATTTAAATAGTTTCTCATCTAATGCCATTGTGCTCATGAAGGTTTTTTCACGAACTGTTGATTTTAACTAGTGGAGAAATTTAGAATTTATGTTTGTATTGGATCAATATTTTATTCCCAAAATTTGTTTGCCATAAATTTTCAAAAACACTGGCCTTTTCTCGCATCACCTTCCATCCCACCTTAAGTGTAGTTTTTGAGAACATTTACTTTTAGTTTCATTAGATCATTACTTTCAAACAGAAGTTTCTTTGACTTAGTAACCTTAACAAATTTTTCTAGGACCCAGCTTCCGTAGTTTAATTTCGTGGAGGTAACACGTAAAGCGGGTTTGACTACTTTTTTATTTTGTACAGAATGGTTACGTCGAGGCTGACCGGATTAGTGCGTCAGAAACTATAAGGTCAACCTTAAAGCACTTTTTTACTCTATTTATAATCTTACTTATACAGGTGTGGTTATTAATACTTAAATTTAGCAGAAAGGGAAGAATGTCTGCAGTGAATAAATCAATTATTTTTGGCCCGAGATCATAAAGAGGAAACGAGCTAAACGGGGAAAAAACAACAAGCATTAACATAAAGTGACATTTTCTCATAAGGTACACTACTTAAATTTAAGAGCACAGATCAAGTTCCGAGAGAAGTTCAAAGAGAGTTTCTAGTGAGGCTATCAAGTATGACCTGTCGAAATAATCTTTAAACTTTCTTCCAGAGAAAGTGTTCTGAGAAAACCTCCTAGCCAGTTAGATCCTCTGCCAATTAAGGTAATAATGCACTAAATTAAAAGTCAAAAGAAGTTTTGCAGCTTAAGGTGAGATCCACATTCCAGATATAGTTTACGTACTCTAAACAATATCTGCGAACCTATTCCCAAGGTATTGCGAGAGTATTCCATTGCGATATGGGTCGGTCAAGTGATATAATCTTGAAACGTTGGCTGCTTAGCTATCTTTGAATTAAACTTAGTTACGGAATGAGATTGTTTCGTTCGAATAGATCCCAACGGGGTTCAACCTTTCTGAATTGTCGATCTCGCAACAAAGAGTTCGAAGTTAAAGTTAAAATGGTGAAAAGTCGTTATGAATTATTTTATCAGAGAAGCTTAATTCAAAAATTAACTTAATAAAATGTCACATTATGATGCGTTAAAGGTAAGAAGTTTTTAAGCCAAAGGAAAATAAACTATCAAAATATTCAGACTTAATAAACACTTTGGGTTGAATATTATTGAATGTTTTAAAGGAGAAATGTGGGAACACACTCGTCTGCATCTAAAACACACTCGTGCACACAAACTAACTTTTTACTCACTCAAACGTAAAATAGACGAAACTAAACAAATTATAATAAGAAATTAAAGCACCTATCTGCTTGTAATTTATTTTCCTCTATCTTAAACACAAGCAAACTAACTTTTACTCTCACAAACGTAATAGAAACGAATAAAACAAAGCAAAAATTTAAATGAAGGAACACAAGTGTTAATCAACTCATTCTATTTATTTCCCTGTGTGACCCGCCTCGGTGGCGTAGTTGGCTAACGCGCTTGTCGTGATGAGCTGGACCGCCGAGGACGGGGAGATCGAGGTTCGAATCTCGGTCGGGTGAACTGGGGGTGGTTTTTCCTAAATGGTTTTCCACCCTCCCTCCACGCAAATGCGGGTTCACTTCCTCTAATTAAACCTTCCCAATTCCTAATCCATTAGAGTAATTAGTACTTAAAGCGTATAACCAGAACGGGTAGTAAGACGTGGTGCTAAATATTATTATTATTATTATTTCCCTATGTGAAGGTTAGAAGCAGCGAGCACACACACACACACACACAAACGCAACCAAACAAAGTAGCGTATATTGTTCTTCTATGGTTTAAAATATGTGGGGTCTGTGTTCATAAACGTGCAAAGTACAACACAAATCTATGTCGGAAGTTCAGCATTTTGCATTCAAGAGCATAATCATACGAAAGTAGACGACTCAACACGAACTGTGAGATTTTAAACTCGAGAATAGCAAATTTACATAATTAAATTACGAGACCATGTCGAGATTCACCGCTGTGAGATTATCTTATAATATCTCAGTGATAGGACATCATTGTGAAATAAAATACAAAACACTCTAACAAAGAGAGCTAAATAAATGTACTAGAATGGTCAGGCAAATCACCAGACCTCATCTCAATTGAGAATGTGTGGGTAATCATCAAGGCTAGGCTCAGGAAAGTAAATTGCACAGTTCTCTTATAAAGGTTTGGTTCCATGATGAATAAAGCTTTATTCACACGCTCGCTGAAAAATAGAAAGCAGAATCTGTGCAGTAATTCACACAATTTTAAGTTGACCCATGATGCATTGCAACGCTTTAAAACAGCTGCTTATAAACATATTTTATTTTCTAGTGGATAAACATATATTTTAGATAATTTCACCGGTGGTTGTTTACAAATTATAATGCTGTGTCGTGGCAAAATTCAATACATCAATAAACACGCTTTACATTAATGAGTTATTTCGAATCACCTCACAACGGCCAACGAAACTGTCTGCTAGCTTCTGGCTGTAGAGCGCATGCGTTGACAGATGTGCATGCGCACTAATTTGAAATGGTTGATACTGAGATTTGATTGGTTCTCCTGTGCTTAACATCTCGAGCAGAGCGGACAAAGTAGAGAATAGTTGAACTTCAGCAGAAGAGCTGGCGCCGATTAAGCGGAAATCTTGCGATATGTTTAGAGCGTGTCACGTGACCATGTTTCTGTTCTGCGCTAGTTTTTCGGTGAACATGTGAATCTCCAATAACTTAAGAGTACCTGTTTCTGACTAGTGAATACAATTCCTAATCGTGTTAAATATGTTAGTGAAGTCGAAGATAAATTCATTTATTTAATGGCAGTATTTTTTACTTACAATTTTATTTTTAAATTATCTAGCACAAATAATTTTTGTTGAAACAATACTTGTTCAAAAATGTAGAATTCAATTCAAATTGAAATTAGTTTCCTCTTACACTAGCAACTGTTTTTTCAGTCAAACATATTCAAAGTCTAAATAATTTACTCTCAATATTTCAAGATTATTTTTACCCTATTTTTAGTTAGATCATTCACAAAACAAATTAAGTAGACAAATATTTTTTCAGTTTCTTAAATTAATTTAATAATAATCCTTAACACTATTTTCATATTGAATACTAAAAAATCTTTAAATTCAAAATTATAAAACAAAGACAAATTTTCATTGAATTTGACCACTTATAACTTATTTCTATAAATTGGGTTGGTTCTATTTTGGAATAACTAACAAACAGTTTACTCAAATTCAACTTCCCTTCCCCGAAGGTATTTATTATTTTTCATTTGAGAACCCTTAAATTTAGAGGCATGGACTAATGCATCAAGCTTAAATCACACTAGATCATCAACGATGAGGAGAATAGTGGTAAAATCCCGGTCGATTGCAAAATGGTTGGTTTTCCCATTCCTTATACTTTCCAATGTTGGTTCATCTCCTCTAAAGCTTCCCTTCCCATCCCTACCCCTTAGGCTGTTAAAAACATATACCTATACATTGTAGTTACTCGTTGAAATCAATCATATAGGCTGTGTCTCTAAGTTTTAGTGGCTCTAGCTTATGAAGGTAAAAATACATTTTAAAATGTATGGTATTCATACAAAAACACAATTTCTGTAACATCCCGGATAAATTGATATAATACACTCATGTGTTGTGGATTTTAGTTATGTGTACCACGTCTTCTTACTTCTTGTTCGGGATTCCGAATATGACCTACCTTCCCTGGCAAACTAGACCAGATGTGTCTGCCAGCGTGGGAATATGTTTTATTTCTAAATGGTTTTTATTTTATGTACATTATCTATCACGATGCTCTCATTTTAGTTGATGAATTTTTGACCGAACGAAGCGAGGTTCAGTTTTAACTTGACAATTTTGCATTTTGTCTGTCAGTCCATCTTGCTGCCCGGATATTGGTTCCGCAATAACTTTAAAATAATATGGGTCAATTTTAACAACATTTGGCGGGGACATTCTTTTAACCTAAGCTGAATAATTTATTTAAATGATTTTTTGATCTTGATATCACCCGCCTCGGTGGCGTAGTTGGCTAACACGCTAGTCGTGTTGAGCTCGACTACTGAGGACGGGGAGATCGAGGTTCGAATCTCGGTCGGGTTAACTGGGGTGGTTATTCCTAAATGGTTTTCCACTCTCCCTCCACGCAAATGCGGGTTAACTTCCTCTAATTTAACCTTATCGATTCCTAATCTATTAGCGTAATTAGTACATAAAGCGTATAACCCCAACGGGTAGTAAGACGCAGTGTTAAAAAAAATCTGGATATCCATTTCAAGATGACGGCCACTCAAAAATCTTTATATATGTTTGTTCCGCGATGACCGCCAAATACGTGGACCAATTATGAAGAAATTTGGCGGAGACATTCTTTGAACCTAGACCTAGTGATTTAAGTACAGTACTTGTTCTTTTTTTATCTGGTAATCGGTTTCAATATAGTGGCCGCTCAAAATATTTATAATTTAATAGCTCATCTAAAGTGAGTTTAATTAATTAATCTAAGATATCAATCGAATACTTAAGGCGTGATTTTTTTAAATCTAACCTATATTGCGAGACTGGTGTATTAAACCACGTAAGCTACAGCTAATAACTATGAATATAATGTACTATTGAATATAATATTAATATATTTTCTGTTTAACTTAATCACCAAGGGAAAGATCTGCTCCAAATCTAAAGAGAAATTCTAGAATATTTTAATTTCAAATTCAAAAAGAAATGCTCAGACTACAATAGCATGGAGGTAATGAGGTCTACTGTTCACAAAATAACTAGTAATAATAATCATAGCAAATAGGGAGACTTCAGTTAATTGTAATGGAATTTAAAGTAAGTTACCTGGAAAGAGGATGTAAAACCACAGTTTGACTAGACGATTCCCAGAGTCATAGATAAAGTATGAGCGCTGGCATACTTGGCCTAGCCTACATATATACTGTACATATGAATTGATTTAGCTTTAAAATAAGCTATAACTGTTTAATATTAAATAAATTATAAAAACTTACAGTTTCTCAACTTATCCCTAATGTTTGAGATTTCTCAAAGTCACCTCTACAGTTCCCGGAATAATATTTTAGTTTGCGGTTGCTAAGTCTGACCTTGAAAGCAAATCACGTTGTGGTTACTTATATACCTCAAAACAAAGCGATGGACAAAATCTTTCCAAAGGTATAAGAGACAATCGACACAAAATAAACAAATGTAAATTATACTTCATGAAGCTTACTTATTTACTTAGATGATGTGTTTGCTCGTTTCTACCTTGAAAGTTTATTATCTTGATTATTTTATAGTTATATTTTTATGATAACTCAACATTTATTTACTATCTAGTATATTATAATTATGTCTACTCTTATCATGTTCTATCATTTTTTTTAAAAGTTCAACAATAAACAATTGATAAGAATGTTCTGGAAACCATAATAAAAATAAAAATGTACTTTAACATTTAAAAAAATATTTTCGTGCATAATACTATTGGTATTAATGGCTTTATCCAATAAGAAGGAACTTTAATGGGTGTTTTAGATAAAGTGCACCCAAATTTCGGTGGAGAAGGCATTGGAAAACCACAGTTATTATTCACAGGTGGAGATGCGACTAAGGTTCAAATCTAAATCTCGCCTTCATTGTCAATCCTTTATATTACAAGATTGATGCCCTATAACGCACGGCCACTGGGATTGGTTCTTTTTAAACTTCTCATCATCTACGGAAAGTTATCCAGGATTAATAAGCCACGCTATTATAATTGTTAAGTAAGACTATAACAGCATAAAAATATATTATTCTTTGGACTGAAAAATGACGTCTTGAATTTTTAATCGAATCGGGGACTTTTGGCTGAGTACGCCAATGCTCCTACCACTGTACTGTAAGATTACTGTCGGACAGTTGAATGGGGCTAGGTTATTTGATAGCTCGCGATCTTGATCTATAATAATAAAAGGAAGTGTTTGTCTGTGTGTGTGTGTGTTTGTTTGTGTGTGATGCCCAGCCAAATCTATGGCACGCAGAGATCTGAAATTTTTAACATAGTTGGACGTTAGGGGTTTCGAATGCACCTCAAAGCCGGATTTTTAAATTTTTAACTAGCTTTTTAATTGGTCAATTTCTGACCAACTTTTGAAGTGGTCATGGGCAACGCTGGACAGGATTGCTAGTTTGATATAACCATTAGGTAACTGATGATATTCTCACTTCCACCATAGATTCCATCTTAAAATATGATAAGAGTTCTATATAAGCTCATAAAGTGACGTAATGTGTAGGCATTGTTCTAGGGTTATATCTAGTCGTAAATATTAGATATAGATTTAATATATTTTTCCGATAAAAAAAACTACTCAATGATTCTAAGTATTAAAAATTGTATTTTAATAATTAATTTTTCCTTAAAAGAAATGGTCAAGTGTGGTGTTTTCAGCATAATTTCCCCAAAAGTATATCTGGAAACATGGATATAGATACATAAAAACAGAGATTACAAAGTTCTGAATAAAGCTATATATTAATATTCTATAGTCACCGTTGAAAATCTGCCTAAATTTACCTAAAACGAACGACATTTTCTTGTAATTTTGAATCCGTCTGGTGACGCGCTCTTTCAGCTAGCTCCGGTTCCTAGCCGGCTGGCTGGGTGGAGCTTGGAGTGGGGGAAGGAGACCTAGCAGGAGGAGGTAAGGCGAGAGAGGGAAAACAAACGTCAGGCTGGATAAAGTTGTTTTGAAGCGGTTGGCAGGTTTTGCCGGTTCCCGTGATTTTTAATTTTACGTGTGTTTTTTCTGACTTCTTTTCTTCCAGATAATACTGATGCGCAACATGCATTGGTCATTTCCTAACCTAGAATATCATCTACGATCACGAACAGATTTTTGCGATTTGCCAACAATGTTATTATTTGTGACTAATACTCTTTTTGTACACACGGATTAAAAAAAAAGGATCTTAGACTTCTGGTTTGGATACCGGTCCCGTCAGAGTCTATATTTGATGACTGACCGAAATATTGGAACCATGGCACTGGGTGGTGATTTAAGAATCGGTCTTCTCGGAGTGACCCGGTTTAGTCACACATCTTCATTCCGGCATTCCAATCTCATTTCATCCCCAAGCCAGTCGCGTCACCATCTTCTGATTACTAGGGGTACAAATATTAATCTTTCTTCTTTCCTTACCTTCCCAACTATTTTTTTTAGCGCTGAGTTTTACTAACCGTTCGGGTTATACGTCTATATACTAATTATACTAATGGGTTGGGTATTATGAAGGTTTAATTTGGAGTAAATTCACCCGCATTTGTGTAGAGGGAGAGTGTAAAACCATTTAGGAAAAAAAATCCCTCACTGCACCCAACTGGAATAGAACCCCGATATTCCCGTCTTAGGCAGTCTAATCCAACAAGAGAGTGGCGCGTTAGACCATGCGGCCAGCAAAGTGGGAAATTCTCTTGTTCTTCACACCATAAAATGATGTATTATTTTTACTTAATTTATCAACTTTTAAATACTTTAAGATGATGTAATCGCCAGAATGTATGTCAGCTATATTGCAAATAGGGGTAAAATCATCACACTGAACTCTTTGAAAAGCAAGTGTCAAGAATGCATCTATTCAGTGAAAATATATTCTTTTTACCTATACTTTAATGAAATTTAATATGTAGGCTTATTTAATAGAATGAATTCTCGTTCCACCCCAACTTTCATTTAGAATCAGGACCACAATAAGTCTATAATTTCTATTAAATCACAGACTCGTCCAAAAACGCTCCTCCTCCCACCGTGGACCTTGGCTATTTTCTGGCGCAAGAATATTTTTGTAGAATTCAATGCCGGTAGGCCTACTGTATTCAGTACAGTAATAAGAAATTCTCAATGCTTTAATTGATTAGTAAAAAATATCGTAGACGGGATCATGTTGTTTCGTGTTTTTTACTCTATTTCTCGGTTCCCCATTTGTTAAAATATTGGTAGAGATGCGTACCCGAATCTCGTGACGTGCCGTGACGCTGGTGCCAAACCTCAACTGTAATAAATTCAGCTTAGAGGTTAACCGTACTTATTTGTTTACACCCTGGTATCATTCACACACTCAGACCTTGTCGGTGACGCCGAGGACTATTTGTGAATATTACATTTACCAACCTACGACATAACGTCAATGCATCAAAAGTACATAAATTAGAGAAGTTGACTGCAAACTGTTTTACACTACTCTATTTGAATTTAAATTTTACCTCGTGCAGTACTAACTAGATCATGGGTCTCTTAAATTGAGCCTGGTTAAAATGCTATTTTAGCGATTGGATAAATAGGTAACAACAAACACCAAAAGCCCGTGAATTTTGTTTAAAGTTGTTCAGTTGGTCGAAAAAATATAGTTGAATGTTATTTTATATTTTTACTATTTCACATTAAATGGTTTCCTAATGAAATTCCAGTACCAATATCAAAATATTTTTCATTGTTTTTTTCTGGAATATGATTTTAATTAGAATCGTACAGACTATAACACTCAAAAAATCTATATAGGCTGATGCTTCATTTCGGCTTGAGATTATCTTTGATAACACAGGAATGTAATAAAGAAACTAGTTTGAAATGAATTTGTTGATCACCTGCATTAAAAGTTTGTATTTTTGGCAATTTTATCTTGAAAATTAACAAAACTTAAAAACCCCATTGTCAGGGTCTCCGGAAGATATTTGAAAGTGAGGGGGTGGGGCTTAACTTAGAGGAAGTCTAGAGGTCCTAGCAGGATAAAATATTATACCATGGATGACTTATGAAGCTATTTGAAGGAGGTTTATTTTTTACGGATAGTACATTTTTGTATGTCTTTCTTTGTAGGAACTTGTGTGAGGAAGGATGTGGTAACTTTTTTTCGGTCAACAATTAAAAATGATAGGTAAGCCCGTATATATTTTTATTTTATAGGTTATCATACTATCTAATGGTATTTGGTTGGTGAGGGTAATTAATAAAAAATTAGGGTGTTCTTAATGTCCTGGCTCCCAAGTGAAAAGGGGAATTGGAAGCCCTCCTTCAGAAATTTTCCTAAACTGGAATGCCCTCAAAATATATTTAGAGTGGTCCACACTTGGAAAAATCTATGAGAATTATACTACTCTATAAGTTATTTGGGGTGGTTCTCACCCAGATGATTTTTTTTAATTTGGAATTTTCTAAAAGCTACTTAAAGTGTTCCTCACCTGGAAATTTTTTTTGCAAATGTATTACCTGTAGAAGCTATTTAAGGTTATCTTCCCCCAACACATTTTTTTAAATTAGTGCCTTTGTTAAATTTTTAGAATGGTTATTTAGTGGCAACCTTTTTAAAATTTGATGCCACTAAAGGATATTTATAGTTATTTAAATTGTGTTCAGTACACACAGCCAAACCAGAGAAATATGTCTTACGTTTATGTAGGTGCTACGGCTCTTACAGAATGACACGGTTATTCACAACTTAAAATAAGGATACTGTGAGTGGAGTGCCTAAAACACCTAAGAGATTAAACATAGGCCCTAAATTCCGGTGTTCTTTCATTTTGAAATATATTATCCAGGGTAAATCCTAATTAAAATTTTAAGCCCAGATGATTTCGGCTGATAAAATGTATTTATTTTATACACTTTAAAAGAGCACTGATAAGGCCTAAAATTTAAAATTATTTTATTCACTCAAGTTTTTTAGACAAAAGTATATTTACTTTACCAGTATTTTATAATAAAAGCTAGTGTCTTAAATACAAAATCTCATAGTTGTCATTGCCTTCTATTAAATTCTTGGCACAAAGAACATCCAGAAGGGAATGCCAGGCCTCCACCTGGGTTCGGATTCCACGTTAAACTGTAGGTCCTCCATTTCATCTCACAATCAACCTACCATTACACATTAGCGTAAGTGCGTATAACCCGAACGGGTAGTAAGACGCGGTGCTAATATTAATAATAATAACATCCAGAAATAACACTAGTTGGGGATAAAACTAATATTTTATACTTGGAATGCTTTCTACTTCATATTTCACAATTTATTGCAAAAAAAAACCAATTACATTTTATAATTTATCTGACTTCTCCTTGACCTTTCATGTCACACACAATAAATTACCATTACGAGTTTTCTCTGTTTTCCATGTACACTCCGTTAACACTGAAAGTCTTAGTCTCATAGGCACAAGGAGAATTTAATTTTGGGAGAATTCCTAATTGTAAGTCCATGACATGATTTTAAGACTTCTGAGAAATAAGAAAATTATTTAAAAAGTGGTAATGGAACCTTATTTGTGTGATGGGGGTAAGGGGAGATATCAAGTTATTTTAAGAATGTTTGTCCCTCCTAAATAATGTTTAAAAATGGGATTCCTTACTTTTAAGTGCCTTAACAATTTTCAAGGGGGGTCTAGACCTCTAACCCCCAATTTTCTATGTTCATGAAAGAAAGGTTTAAAAAATAAAACACTTTTATGTTAATTGATAAGATTTTTCCATTACCATTATTATTATAATTATAACAAACTTTATTTCCACTATCATGTTGACCATGTCATTTCCCAGTCATTGAAATTACTTGGGCTTATTAAATTTATTACTATATCATTTAAGAAAGTTTACTGTTTTTTATGTCTGTATTACGCCCTGGTTAGATCCAAGTTAGAATATGCTACTGTTGCTTGGAATTCCATTACCTTAACTGACTCTCTTAGGTTAGAAAACATTCAAAGAAAATTTGTTGCTGCATGCTATGATAAATTCTTTAGTAACCGGATTTATTATGATTATGACAGAATTCGAAACCTCTTAGGGCTCCAAACTCTCTTCTCGCGTAGACTTTATTGTGATGCCCTTTTTGTTTTTAATATTTTCAATAACAATATTTATTGCAAATTTGCCCTTGATCATGTAGGCGTTCATATCCCTTCTCGGGCTTCTCGTAATCCTAAATTATTTTTTCTCGATAGCTCTTATAAGACGAGCCCTATAGGTCGTTGTATCCATAGCGCCAATTCTAGATTTGTCGAATTTGACTTTTATCATAAAAGGAAAGCTAAACTCAGAGAGTTATTTAAGGATGTCCCATATCAATAATTTATCATGTAGAGGTTCTGCCTATATTATTTAAACTTACAATATTCTGATATATTTTTTGCATAATGTTACTGCTTACTATTTAGTTATTTGTTTTTAATGTTACTTTTTATTCTTATTATTATTAACTACTTTTTATCTCGTAACTATTCATCAGTATATAACCTTATTTAGCCATTTTTTGTCTATAATTTTTTCTTGTATAATTATGTGTATTATAAGGTATGTACGTGTGTACTTTTCAGTGCTGGCCTGTTATAGGTCTTACGACTGTTGGCCAGCACTATAATAAAGGAAATTGAAATTGAAATTGAATTGAAATTATTATTATCATTTAGATTTTTATGTTTTTTATCAAAAGTGATTACATGACTGACGTATAAATCTTTTAAAGAAAATTGAGTAACCATTGTGACTCTCAGACTCACCCCTCATAGCTTGGGTTAAGTCAGACGTTGAAGAAATTATCTACATTCCACGGTGTGTCTGTCGATAGTTTTATATCCAGTGTTACTCATTTGTGGTTAACTGGGAAGGGGGAGGGTTGATAGTGCGGGGTATTACCATCAATTACTCCTCCTCTACTCCCCCCATCGAAATGTTCCTTCCTCCAGTTTGTTATTGTTTGTCTGATATACTCGAATTTGAAGCTGAAATATGGTTTGCATCAAACTTCAAATAGATTCTATAACAATTATTTCTAAATGCTTAAGGGACACCCCAAATAGCTTTTAGTGGCGTTCCATTTTCAAATTTCATTGTCTTTGAGTCAATCCCCTGAAAACTCCTCAAAAATATTTTTTTTTACAAACTACCTCGCCCGACACTAATAAAGTTTCACCGACACTCTTGGTAGTCATCACAATAGTATTTTTTTCATGGCGACTTACTACCCGTTTGAGTTATACACATACATTAATTACCCTAATGAACTAGGAATTAGAAAGGTGACATTTTAGTCTAAATGGTCCCACATTTACGTAAATTGAGAGTGAGGAACCATTTTAGGGAAAAATACCCTTGTTACGCCCGGCTGGAATTTCAACTTCAATCTTCCCACCAACAGCAATTCAGTATAATAGTGTGTGTTACCCACTGTGTTCAAATGACATCCTGAAGATGGGTATATCATGGTTATATTTCGGTCAAGTGGTTTTCCCTAAATAGGTTTCCACTCTCACTCCACGAAAATACGGATGCACTTCTTAATCTAACCTTCCTGATGCCCAACACATTAGAGTAATTAGTACATAATCGTTAAACCCGAACGGTTAGTATGACGTGGTGATAAATATAAATTGCGTGTTTGAAACCGTTTTAAGAGAAAAAACACACCCTCAGTATACTACTGGGATTTGAGCCCCGATCTCATCACCAGCAATCCAGTCTAATACGAGAAATTCGAATGAAAAATGTTTTCTTACACAAGTTAAGAAAAATAAAGAAAACCATATTATTGATTATTTGAGCTCAACCTAAAAATAAAGCAGCAGATTTCTGCTAGGTAAGTGAGTGGTCTTTGATAAAAGGATAAAAGCTGCACTCTGGCCTTTCCCTTCCAAGAAATTTGACTCATTTAAACAACATATTAGCTCGCTCCCCCTTCACTCTGTCAAACTAAAATTTGACAGGTATGACAACATCGCAACTCTAGCTCGGTGTCGGTTAAACAATCCAAATTGTTCAATTTATGGACTTTTCTTAGGATTTGCGCTGATAGCTCTTCTCAACTTTTAAAAGGCAGTCCTTCTTTGATTGTTGATACTTCTACACTCGTGATCCACAAATTTTACATTGTCCATAAAGTCGTTTATTTGTGTGTGTACATTAATGCAAAGGTGTTGAATTAATTACAGTGACACCACAATTATACAAATTTCTGTATCCGGATCTCAATTAATCTACTCTCGTGAATTTTCCTCTACCATGCATGGGTTTCTAAAACTACATTTGATATGTCTACAAAAAGCTAGTGTTTTGGTTTTATAGTTTTGGCAGAGGTATAGGTGCAGAATTAATTCATAAACTAAATTCACAGTAAAATAACCCTTAAAGAGGAGAGGTATTACTTCTTTCGAGCTTATGAATTGTTTTATAGATTATTTACAGTATATTGGTGTTCACATACTTAATTACTTACTCTATGGAATTAGGAACCCGAACGTTCATTGACGCAATTACAAAGATAAACTACCTATCCCTATCTTGAGCCAGTTATATCTAGTCAAGCTCATTATAATATATCCCTATATTAAGCTAGTTATATCCAGTCTACCTCATCACACCCTATCCATATCTTGAGCCAGTTCTATCCATTCTACCTAATTACACCCTATCGAAATCTTGAACAAGTTATAACCAATGCACATGAATACACCCATTTCCTATATTTAGCTAGTTATATATATGCTATATAAGTTTTAAATATTATAAATATAGGCCCCTATATACATGATTTTAAATACATATTATAAAATAGCCAGCTTATACTTAGTGTTAGAAACTCACTGAAACTTATTGCGTGAAGTTGGTGAGACTGGTTGTTGTGGATGGGAGAGAGAGAGGACAGTGAGTGCGTGGAATGGCGACGTGCAGACATATATGAGAGGTGTGCGAGAGAGGGTCGTGTAACGGGGCTGTGTTTTTGCAATATGTGGGTAGCACATATTATGTTGGATTAACAAGTGTGTGATTATTAGACCATGTGAGGTACAATAAATCAGAAGTGGGATTAACACAAAATGTATCCATTTCTTCGTTTAAATGCGTAACCGGTTTTCCTTATGCTTAATTGCATAAAACCCCTGACGTGTTATTTAAGTTTGTGATACACTATCGTAAAATACACTAAAGTTACATGTCTTGGATTTAAATAGTAATATTAACGGGTTGCAATTGTTAATAAAAAAAATAAAAAAAAGACAAATTGTAACGGATGAAGAGCGATAAGCGATAAAATAAGATTTGAAAACGTGGGTATGCCGTGGTCAACATCTTTTTAGCATGGAAAACATTTACACACAAAAAAAATATAGCTATATATATCTTGAGTTACAAGTGTTTGAAAACGAACAAATTGTGACTTAACTTCTATTAACCTTTCAAAAATTAAATAAATCGAAAATGCAACAGTAAGACCAAAACTATTTGAAGGAAGGAGATATAAGCCATGAGAAGGTAGTGTCAGAAAACCAGACGGACTTGGTTGTGTCTATGCAGGATGTTCTGAACCTAATTTTGGAAAGTAGCCTCCAGCGTGATAAACTCTTTTTGAAATGATGAGATCACAGCAACAGCAAATACCTGAACCAACTTATAATATAATGTCTGATTTAGCGAAAACCATCCCCCACTTAGACGTTGAGTCATCAGGAATGAACACGTGTGAGTGGATACGGATAATAAACACCACGGCGGAACTTCATAAATGGCAGAATCCGTTCAAGCTAGAGTCTGCTAGGACTCGCCTCATAGGTGCAGCTCAACATTGGTATCGATCCCATCTATCAGAAATAATCAGTTGGGAACAATTCGAACGTCAATTTCGACGGACCTTTGTGAGAACTTTAAGCCTCCCAGAAAAATTTGATCAAATGAAGAACCATGTGCAAGACAAAAATGAAAACACACATTTTTATTTTCATGATAAAGTGCGGCTATGTAAGACCCTGGGATTAGAGTTCACAGGCACTAAGAAGCAACGTGCGATTGACCTTTGGTCACGTGAATTAAGTACTTTCGTCATGAACAAACACCATGATGACCTGGATGACCTCTTTCATGACATAAGGGATTTCAAAGAAGTTAATGCACAGTGATAAAAATGTGTTGCAGATCATCCTGGTAAACAGGTTTTGTAGATATCAAATGAGCAGCCTAGACTAGGCTTACAAACCGGAAGTTATATGGGCAGCTCACAAGAGATTAGTCAAGCAAGAGGCCGACCATCTCGAAATGAAATAAAGCATGAGCAATCAGATTCAGTGTATTATCAAAATGAAAAACGGGAACCAGGTTGTTATAATTGTCAAAATATGGATATATTTCTCAAGACTGCTCGGAGGCAAGAGAACCTATGAAATTCTTATCGTGTGGCAAAGAGGGCCATACCGGGCGTTTCTGTACTAATCAAAACAGGTAAGCGGAAGAACATATTCAAATTACTAGCACCGGGAGGAACATAACGGCCAGATTTGGAAACAAACCTGAAGGAAGTTAAGATAGAACCTGTATAATTTATGTCGTTAATAGACACAGGCAGTTTATGTTGCACGATACAAGCCACAGCAGCCATCAAGTCTGAGTTTACATGAGTTTGGGAACACAGAAAATGTGATCACTTCATTGGGAAGAATAGTTTTGGATATATCTATGGATAGTGCAGTAGGAGGTGATTTGTAGATGCTGGTTGTCCCAGACACTGAACAAAGTACTGAGTTCATGATCGGAAGGACTAGGACAGAAATGCCAAGTGCGGCATTTGTTAAGTTAGGAGAACATTTAGTTGTTTGAAATGCTAACGAAGATCTCTTTAAGAAATTGAATCTACCAACAGTGACAAAGGATAAACCAATTAAACTGTGGATATTATCAGCCAACAAATTGCAAGGGAATAGCATTAATTTTGTTCAAGTTGTGTCAAATGTACCTCAAGACAGCCAGCTAATGTTTGGTGGCACTGTTTATAAGCCAGATGAGAACGGGGAGTTCCCCATACAAATTATAAATACAAGTACTAAAGAGATGTACATGAAGAAAAATGTCAGTGTGGGTCGTGGTGAATAAGTGAACATAGCGGATGTTGATCTATATAGACCTACACAACACATCAATGACAATGGCTCGAAGTGTAAGAGTATCGGGAGAGACCTCCTTATTTCCTTATTGATAATTGTGCTAATGAACAAGACATAATTTCATTAGTGAATTTGGTGAATGAGTTTAGTGATTGTTTTGCTTACAACCTGATAGAGCTAGGATACATTGACTTGACCAAAATGAACATAGTTGAGGTTCCTGACAGCAAACCAGTTGCATGCAAACCGTACCAAACGAACATACAAGAAAAAGAAGCTATAATAGAAATAGTCAATGACTGGAAAGATCAAGCCACCGTGACGGAGATGAAGTTGCCATATGAGATTCCGGTGTTACTGGTAAGGAAAAAAATGGGGAAGATAGACTGGTCGTTGATTATCGACGGCTAAACCAACAAACCACAAGGGATAGATATCCATTACCCCATATTGATGACCAATTTGAACAACTTTTTGGTAGCAAGGTGTTCACGGCACTTGACTTAGCCCACGAATATTTATAAATTCCTTTTACTGAGGAGGCGAAGGAGAATACTGCATTTGTTTGTTACATCAGAGGAAACAGGTCAATTTGAAAGAATGGTATTTGGTTTGACTAACGGACCAGCTGAGTTCCAGCGTGTGATAAACCGTGCATTAGGTGGATTACGAAATACGATAGCAATGTGCTACTTGGATGACATCCTAATCCTCACCTAACATTGTCCAGAAATGATAAATAGACTAAGACTCATCTTCGAAGCCTTGAGGCAGGCTCACCTTACATGCAAGCTAAGTAAATGTGAATTTGGGGAGAAAACCATTGAATACTTGAGGTTTGTGATTAGAGAAGTCACCATACAACCTGAGGTGCGTAAATTATTGGAAATCAGCGAGTTTCCTAAGCCAAATTCCGTTCATGAAGTAAGGAGGTTTCTAGGGCTCACTGGATTCTTAAGACGGTTAACGCCTCGCTATGCTGAAAGAGCTGAACCCCTCAGTCGCTTAATAAGGAAAGACTGTCAGTATATGTGGCACGAATAGCAGAATAAGACATTTGAAAATCTCAGAACTACCCATATCCAGGAACCTGTGCTTAAGCTTTATAATCATAATTCAATCACAGAACTACACACAGATGCAAGTGCACCGGGGTTTTCTGGAATGCTCCTACAAGAAGGTGTAGATGCTTGTATACACTTACTATACTGTGTGAGCAAGAAAACTACAGATGTGGAAGCTAACTACCACTCAAGCAAGCTTTAATTAATGGCTATAGTATGGTCCATGGACCACTTTAGACAACTATTGCAGGGCATTAAATTTACAGTGGTGACCAATTGTCAAGCATTAGTTTAAATGAATGTAAACCCACAAATTGCTAGGTGGTACAATTTTATACAGGAATATGACTTTGAGGTTAAACATAGACTAGCTGAGAAGATGGCCCACGTGGATGTCATGAGCATTGCACCAGTGAGCTGTGAAAAATATACTATGGCAGAAGTGATTAGTGATAAGTGTGAGGTGTTTTTAATCCTATATGTTGAGGATCAAGTACTAGCAATGCAATATAGGGATTCAGAATTAAGGAATATTATGCGCATTCTCAAATTACCCCAAAAACACAGAAATAAAGCTGAGCGTAGCAAGGTAGTCGCTTTAGAACTTGTAAATGGGAAAGTGTGTAAGATTGAAAAACGTAATCAGAAGACAGCCAAACTTTTTGCCTAAAGTGATGAGAAAAAGTCTCACTGTTTAATTTCACGACTTGTCTGGACACTTCGCAGTCCACCGTACTGTTGCTAAGATGAAAGAAAACTATTGGTTTCCTGGCATGAAAATATATGTTAAGCATCATTTAGCTCACTGCTTTGAGTGCCTCTTAAGTAAGGTCTCAACCCAATACTTCCAGGCACTCGGCCTTTTCAATTTGTGCACATCGATCATTTAGGTCCTTTTCTTAGAAGCTCAAAGGGCAATTGTGAACTCCTTGTAATCTTGGATAGCCTGACAAAATCTGTTCATCTCTATGCAGTGCGTGATACGTCCACCAAAAGTGTATTTAAGTGCCTTGATCTTGTTATTTATGAGAGTGATCTACTGGAAAAAATAATCAGTGACTGATGAACGTGTTCCACTTCAAATGTATTTGAAGAATTTTGTGTTTCGCGAAGAATATACCATGTACTAAACTCTGCCAGATACCTCTAAGCCAATGGGCAGGTAGAACGAGTGAACCTAACCTTGACACCAATTATATCCGTCTCATCTCAGCGGACAGACATAAAGGACTGTAATAAGAATTTGAAGAAGATTCAAAGTGATCTCAACACTGCTATCAACAAGACGAGTGGGATATCTCCCTTTGAAGCACTTCACGGGTGTTGACCTCGGCACCACGATGGGGCACTTAGGAGTCCCACCAATGTACCTGGGAACAGTACGTACCAACCATCTGCAGAAATACAGGAAACAGTACGCAACAAAATCATGGCAAAACAGCTCCACCAGAAGGCATATTTTGATAAGAGAAGGTATACTCATCCAAGTTTTGACATTGGAGAAGTGGCGATGATGCGACGTGCACCAGTACATACTGGCAAACCAACAAAGGGGCAAACAAAGTACAGAGGTCCTCTTGTGGTGTTTAAAGTGTTCCCAGATGGCAACACTTATCGGGTTAGTCAATTGACAGGAGATGTTAAACAAAAACACTATGTCAACATTTTGCACGTTTTTCAACTCAAGTCATGGGGTAACAAAGACAATATTGATGATGGTGAACCTGTGAGTGACGAGTCAGAAGATGATAGTTTAAATGGATCAGATCTAAATACAACCAAACCTGATAGCATTCCTGTGACATTTTCAGACATTTCTGATGTTGGTGAAACTGGAAGAGACCAAGACAAATCAAGGACTCGGCCTATTCTAGAATGGTGTCGGCCCAAGCACCTAAAGGATTTTGTCACTATAGCGATGTGATTAGTATGGCATTGTATGCTATTGTTTTTATATTGTATATATCATCATATAGTAATAAGATAGTTTAAGGGTTAGTTGAGAGTGTATTTGTATATGACATGTGGGAACAAACTTCATCGAGGAAGATGAGTGCTACAAGATGCCTGAGTGTTAGAAACTTACCGAAACGTATTGTGTGAAGTTGTCGAGACTGGTTGTTGTGAAGGAGATAGAGCACAATGAGTGCGTGGAATGGCGACATGCGGACGTGGATTCGAGGTGTGCGAGAGAGGGTCGTGTAACGGGCCTGTGTTTTTGCAATATGTGCGTCAATTACAGACGGTTAATAATTAGGACGCACAGCAAAAAAAAGTATAGACTATAATAATTAAGTAAACTTTTTTCTATATGCTGTGACCAAGAGCACGCCCCAAGATTGTGAATCCAGCCCTTCGACTAATTTGAGTTTGAGACCCCTGGTCTAAAGCGTCTCTCTCATGTTATAATGGATTGCCAGTGACTGGAAGATTGGGTCTCGAATCCCAGTTGGGTGTACTGAGAGGGGTTCTTAATTAAAGGTTTCCCACTACCCCTCCACTTAAATTTGGATACATTTGTTTCTATATTATTTTTAACACCGCGTTTTGCTACCCGTTTGGCTTGTTTGATCATGTACGAGGGATATGTTATTAGGTAAGGACCGTTTTTCAATAAAATAGGAACTACTAACTTAGCATATCCTATATATAAACGACATCTACAAGAATGACAACAAAGCTACGAATGAAATAAAGGAATTAAAATAAGAAAATTAAAACAAAAAACTAATCTATTCCTTTAGAAGGTAGAACAATATTAAAACTAATCTATTCCTTTATAAAGTAGAAGAAAATGGCTTATGATGGACAGGATGCAGTCTGATATTATCACCATGTTTTCACGTGGCTTGCTGCAAGCATGGCAGCATGGCGACTTGGCGGATGCCTTGGCCGTTGGACGCACGAGATGGAAAAAGACTTCAGTATCACCTGTTGACGCCTCAATCCTAAGGCGCTGATTCCCTGGCTGCACTTCTGGGAAACACTCTCTCCTCTACCCCCTACCCCCTTACCGTCCGTTGATCCCACAAATTGGTTCGTTCCCAAGTTAGACCAAGATTATACAACATGGGAACCCGTGTGCCACAAAACTGCATTTCTTTGTAAAATTTCGTCGAAGGAAGAACTTCTGAACTAATCTCCAGCGCCACTAATACTAGTAGTAACAATGGATCAGGAGTCGGACTCACCACCACGTCGCAGAAGAAGACGCGCCAAATCCGATTAATTATCACCTTATATCTCCAACTTTGAACACTATGTCCTTCTGACATAGTTTGTTCTATCGTAAGAATATTTTTATGTGTCATTCAGACACTAGCTGAAGCTATGATTTGTAATATTGTTTTTATGTGTCCTCCATACACTAGCTGAAAATATGCTCTATAATTGTGCTTTTTATGTCCTTCTGACATGTTTGATTTTTAGTCTGAATGACTAATTATGTTGTATGTCCTTCAGACATGTTGTCCTTGATCAGAACAAATAATTATGTTTTTAGGTCGTTCTGACATGTTTGATTTTTAGTCTGAACTAGCAGTCCCGCACGGCGTTACCTGTGACCCACTGGGGTATAAGAATGATATAAGCCTCCCCCCTCCCCCCCACGCTGCCCCTTACCCACTGTAGTATTATGATTATATAAATCCTCTTTATTCCATATCCCGTAGAAATTTCCATAAATCCGGCTTAATTCCTTGTGTACATCATTAAGGGAGCCTCTGTGCAAAATTTCAGCTTTCTAGGTCCAAGAGTTTGGGCTGGGCGTTGATCTAATAATAAATAAGGCAACTTTAAAGCGAAAATATAAATCCTCTTTATTCCTTATCTCATGGGAGTTTCGAAAAATCCGGTCTTTTTCCTTGTCTGTATCATAAAGGGAACCTCTGTGCAAAATTTCAGCTTTCTAGGTTCTATGTTTTTCTCATGTCCATTTGACATACCCTAAATACGGGGTCTTTAAGCTCTATATATAAGGAGGACCAGGTGGTCAAGTTTTTCTAATCCATATATTAATTTAACTATTCTGAGTGCTTATGGCACAGTAATGTTTCGTAACGCCCTAAACGGCATATTCAGATGTTCGATATTTGTATGACTACAAACAGTTTGTCTACGCCTTTTCTATAGGCCCCAGTTAGGTAGGTGCTACACTACATTCTTTTTGGCGCCTTTTCTGTGTTACTACTTCGGGTACGCAAAATGCGGAAAACGGTTATTTTCATATAGTGGCCCACACATATAGTTTTTCTTGTCGCCCCTTGTTGGCACCTCGTTTGCCTATGTATTTAATGATAGGTTGTACTAGATTTGTTGTATACCCAGGGTATGGGTAATTGTTTATATGCACTATTGAATGCTCCGGCAGTACCCACCGGGAAAAAACCGGCCATAGTGTTGACACCTGACTGTTAGCCATCTGTATGTATATAATAGATCGTCCATTTACAGTTCATTATTTAGAGTGTCAATGGGACTCTTCTTAAATTTACCTCAAGCTTGCTAGCTTGACCCATATTTAACCTAGTAACTCTAAAATTGTAGGATTTACAGTAGTTTTATTTATTAGTTATTCTTTAACTATGTTTTCTGTTTAGACCCTTCTGGCTGTAGTCTGGCGCAAGTCCGACTACTTTTGTGCTCTTTCTACTTAACTCCCCTTTTAACCGTTAATGTGTTGTTTTAGACACTTATTCTCCCGAGCTACGACAGGGTCCTATATTTCTGGAGTTATTAAATTCTACCATATGTTCAATCTAAAGGTGTTGTTTTTCTTTTTACTTTGAATTTGTACTTGATACGCCGAACTGATATTTCTGAGACTATACACTGTACCCGATATTTAACTTTAAATCTTGTTCTTCTACTGTAAGCCTTTATCTCATCTTATTTTTTGTTATAATAAATGTATTTATGTTACCTAAGTATTATTCTATGTTTCAGCAACATGATCCCTCCTTATTTCCTTATCATGTATTTACCTTGTACTAGTAATCGTTACCTCCTCTACATATTAGAGTGAAGGGGAAGCAACGATTCAAGACACGCATCCGTGCGCATCACTAAATATTTTTGGATATTTTTTTATCCGATTCTATATACCTTCAGCTACTTTTCAACATAATTTCCGTTGTTATTTAAACATTTGTTTTATTGTGAGATAAATTTTTGTAGAGCCTCATCATCTAAGTATGCCGCCAGCGAGGAAAGCCATTCCTAAACCGTGGTTTTCACTTCGTCGTCAGTGTAGGAATGCTTGCCCATATCTTTTGAAATCCTGCGCATTCGTTCTTTCACCCATTTGCGCTGACAATAATAAATGTAGCTGCGTATCGTCTGACCTTGACAAAACCTTGCCGTGCAATCTATATATATATATATATATATATATATATATATATATATATATATNATATATATAAAAGGAATAAAGGTCGTGGATCACTGTCTGCCGGAATGTTGTTTCTTCATGACAATGCGAGGCCCTGCTCTGCTGTTAAAAAGCAAGCTTTCATCGAATCTTTTGTCTGGCATCAATTGAATCATCCCTCCCTCTCTCTCCCCAAGCCATGACCTTGCGCCTAGTGACCACCACTGTTTCCTGCATCTGAAAAGGTTCCTCTCCGGCAAACATTTCAACACCGACGACGAAGTGAAAACGATGATTCAGGAATGGCTTTCCTCGCTGGCGGCATACTTCTATGATGAGGGTCTACACAAACTTATTTCACAATAAGACAAATGTTTGAATAACAACAGAAACTATGTTGAAAAGTAGTTGAAGGTATGCAAAATTGGATTTTTAAAAATACCCAAAAATATTTAGTAGTTCTTATTTAATTGAAAAACTGTCCTTACTTTAAAAAAAACAACCTTGTACTAATTACGCTAATAGTTTTAGGGATAAGGAACTTTTTATCTATAGGAAATGTGCTTGCATTTGCGTGGAGGGAGAGTGGAAAACCATTTTATAAATCCACCTGGCGTACACCCAACCGAGATTTTAACCTTGATCTCCCCGGTATCGACAGTCTAATCTACTGCGATCATTGCGCGTTAGAACACTAAGCCACCGAAGTGGGTTTATTTTAATACTCTTACTTCCTTATCCCTACGCCACTAGCAAAATATATGTGTATAATCCGAACGGGAAATAAGACGCACTGAAAAACAATTTTTAACATTTAAAGCTGAAAGCACAAAAGAGGCCCCCAAAAATGAGAGCTTAATATTTTCTAAAAACAATACCACACTTTTTTACCAGCCCTTGTAGAGCTTGAAAATTATGAATGGTTAAAATAATCATGGTTGGCATGAAAACACAAATTAGACGATTTCATCCATTAGAACAAGGAGGATATAGACGCAAACTGAACTTTAACGTATATAACTTTAGAATGAAATAGCTTGAATATTTATTTCAAAGTTTTTTTTAATTTATCTCCGCGTTTTTCTACCTATTCAGATTATACGCATATTTTAACTACTTAACTGAGGTAGTTATGAAGAAGGAAGCATTTTATAGGTGGTCTACCCGCACTTGCGTTGAAGGAGGGTGGGAAATCATTTAGGAATAACTACTCTCAATACACTAGATAATGTGTATACGTTGCTTCTAGATTAATTATTTATTCATTCTAGTAAATATTTTGGTATGTATCGTTCTTCAAGTTGTAGATGTTTTTCTCGAGATATTTTTCAACATGTTCTTCAATAATTCTAAAAAGTATCAAGCGTATCTTGCATCACTCAACTATGGTGCAGCTTATAACATAGGGTCATAATGTAATCCGTCAAGTTAAGACTACAAACTTCTTAGGGTGAACGAAGTGTACTTTTCAGAGTAAGTTTTCAGTATAATATTTGAGCTAGCCTTTGAGGACAGAGGCCACGTTTAACAAATATAAATGATATAGAATATGTGATAAAACAAAAATATAATGTATAAATTTAAGTTTATTGCACAATAAAACTGTACAGCACATGCATGAGGATTTATTTACATTTATAAAATAAAATTTAATAAACACTTACAAATATTACGTTCTATCAGGTCGACTCTCTGACCTACGTTACTAAAACGTAGTAAACAACACAACCCCTTTGTACAATAGGCTACTTATAATTTATATTATACCAAAATAACATTGTCAAGGCCAGAATCTTTTATCAGAAGTATATTGCTCCTTATTAAATATATAGCATGGCATGGAAAAATCTCTCTGGCCTGTTTAAGGTCCAAAAAGACCAACAACATGTTTATAGGAACTATATGACTAAGCACTTGTATTGACTTTTAAATATAATCTATGTATCCTTTATTTTAAGTTGAATGTTAATGAGTTTTATCGTTCATAAATTGCACGAAAAATCTTTAAAAGAATTTTGCTACACATATTCATTAAATTATTGATAATAGATTTTTGTACATGCAATAAACTTCACTTTGGAAACACATCAATACTAATCGTAAGGTAACAACGCCACAAAAACTAACAAATGATGAATATTATAAACATACAAGTGTTAGTTAAAATTAGAACATGACAGCTTTTTTTTTTTTTCAATTTCTGACTTATTAAATATCTTATTTAATTTTGTAATTAGCTAAACCTGTAGTTGGTCTTCTTCCATGCTATACTAAGATCCTATATCATGGCGGGCTTGCCAGTAAATTAGATACACGCTCCAATTAAATAATATCCGTATACGATTTTCTGAATCATACACTTGGCAACATCAATATTGGGACAAGTAAAATATAGTCTATATTATTTTATTCTAGGTATGGTAATATTACCCTTATCTCAATTATACTGTCTTCTGATGGAGACTAAGTATTTCTTCTCTAGGAAACGACATCTGTATTGAGGTGTACTTTCTATATATATATATGGTGTCACATCTTACTTGAGAAGTGGTCCAAACTTTTATTCACAGCTAAGTTATAAAGACTGAATACGCATAGTTGTTTGGAATAGTGTAACATATAAGTAAATGGCTATGAGATTCAAACAAAATTGCTCGCTCCAAAGATAATACGATTCAAGTTTACCAAATAAACTAGTTGGTATCGATAATTCCTTCTTATTTTAAAGACTGATAATTTTATCAAATTAACATCACATTATAAACAGTATTGTATTGTAATAATTTGTGTTAAACGTTTTTACTATTGTGAAAGGTCCCACGTTTAAATTTCATCATAATAAGAATACTACAAATTACTAAAATGCATTCAATTTTATAAAATAATAAGTATTAATAAGTATTCTGCATTACCCACTTGAGAACGTTGTTAATAACACTCTCAGGAGGTTGAAGAGGGGAGTTGGAAGAGGGGAACTCTAAAACAACATCCCTCGGTACGACCCTGCAAGTAATCTTAGGGTTTTTTTTATATAGAAAAGCGACTTTCTACCACCAAGAATGATTGAAAATGACTAAAATATGGTATTATAGAAATATTCCTTACGTGATTCAATGATTATAAAGTTTACAAAAGCTTCTAAAATTACTTTCCTATTAATTAAAATATAGTTTTTTACATCATTAACTAAACGGGCTAAGAATGTAAATACAAGAATTGTAATATGTTTTCCCTCCATTGTGTCCACATGAGCTACCAGTTTTCAAATAACGAGCTTTCTATGAAAATCAGACAGCTCTACGTGAAGGAAGATAGCTGTGGATTCACACATTCATCGAAAAACAAGAGCAGACCAGTTTTGTAATCGCGTGACGAGCTCTAAGTCAATAATGACAAGATTTCAAATCCATCATCAATATCTTCTCGGCGTGATTCTTAATAACTTCAGGTTACTTTTTATGCGTGACAGTGTCAGCTTGAGAGACCCAATCATATTTCAAGGCCAACTGGCTCAATCAGTATGCCCCTACAAAGCTAGACACTAGACAGTAGACGGCAATTACCTCTACAGTCGTGAAGTAACTCGTTTAGATCACGCATCACATGTCCATCAACTCTGTGATACAGCCGGCTCGAAAACGTATATTTACACAAACATTATTGCAGGTGGATCATTTCAGATCAAACATTAGTGGAAATAAAGAGTTAATAGGAGTTTCTAATACAGAACATTTTTGAGATATTAAATTATATTTGGATTTTTTTTAAATTATTTAAAAGGCCATTTTTGACCATTTTAGAATGCCTTTACAGCTAAGCATTGTGTACAAATATTTATTTTGTCTTAATAGGGATATCGTATAGTTCTTAACAAGAAACTTTGTCACTTTGTCCCCCATCGACACAGTGGAAAATTTCGAGTATTCATTCATATACGGATGCATTCCACACATTTCTGGTATATCTTGATATTTTCTTTACCATTTTACTTCCATACCTCGCACGAGTTGAAAGCTTGAGTTGGGCCTGCTATGACACACGATCTAAGGGAAAACTCAAGTGTCGTTTAGGTTCTAATTGGATTATTTCACGACGCAACACAATAATTTTAAAACGTCCATTGTGATATCAGTATTAAAGGTCATTTCAGCCACCATAAAATAATATATATGTCTGAAATCAGCTGTTTTTAGTTTGTGTTGCAACGAAGCTTCAAAGCCACTTAAGTAGATTCTGCTCCAAATTTTCGGCAAACATGTGAGTCAAACTTCAGATTGGAGGTTTTACTCCTAATCTAAAGTAAGATGAGACACCATATCACTATCTATCGGGAGGTGAGCGGACATTCGCTGAGCTGGTGTCCAATCTAAGCTTGTTCCTGGCCTCGCCGCCTTGACCCTGGTCGTATATCATCATCTATATGGTAAAGAATCACTTGTTGGGGTGCCTCCTCGTGGTGAGCAGCTTGGTGATGGTGAGGAACGGTAGCTCAAAGCACACGTGGAGGACCATAGATACGACAATCGTTATTATGATGTCACCCAAAAACTCGTGCATCTGGAAAACAAAATGAGACGCGACCATGTTATGTTTTTTTTAGTGTGCCACATCTTATTAAAGTCCAATTTTCAATGGAAAAGACCTCATATGAAAGCTAAAATAGTTATTAGATTCACTTTCACGTATTCACACGTAAAGCTATGTGGTATTCTACTGTCACGGATGATAAATTCTTACACCACTTAAAAATTATCACTAATAATAAAGTAAAATGTTATCAATGTTGACCACAAAATAAAGCATGTTTGTATTTCGTAAATGCCCTGAATATAAAAACTAGACTTATTCGTTAAAAAAAACTTTTCTACCCTCATTGTTAGATACGCGGACTAAAAAAAATATCAACATCGTCTTGTTTGGTTTGCCAGTGATGAGGAGTGCTTAGTTCAAATATTGGGTCGGTCTTTCCCAAACTATTTCCCACTCTTGCATAATGTGAACGCTGGTGCATATCCTATAAATTCTACCTTCTTCATACCTACCCTATTGTTGTAATTAAATACGTATACCTAGGTCCGGTGGGTAATCAATTTTTGGAATTTTCTGACTGTCGAAAGGTTTCTAAAAATATTTCCGAATTCATCTACCTAACGAATATACCTTTTCACTTTGACCAATGAGATTTGTATGTGTTTGTAAATAATATATATTAATCACTATATGTGTTAAGACAAAGCCACCGGTGACTTAAAGAATTTGTTGAAGTCTCTAAAAATGTCTTGTGGATTAGATTCTCACAAAAATTACAAAACGTTTGAACTTACGCCGGTCCTAACGACAAACCCTGTGATTCGTACAAGCAAGACAGTTGACTAAGGCGATTTTTCCCTTTGTGTAAATGGAAAATAATAATCTTTATAGGTGAAAAAAATATTATGTTAAAGGCGAAAAAATGTAAAACCGGCTATAATTAGTTTAATAAAGGTTAACTATACTCTCCTGCAGGCTAGGTGCTCAAACCGGACTCGGTCCCTGGGGCAAAGAGTGCCCCGCCTTGCCTTGTAACATTCATTCAACCTCAGTGTTGGAGAATTCTTATTTGTCTAAGGGGCAGTCAGAAAAAAAAAGTATTTGGGAAGTGTATGTACCTACCTCATTTACATACCTGCCCCATCAAATGTCTAAAAAATATTTATTGTGTCCTTCGTCTGAAAATTTTTTTAAAGTAAGATTCTTCCGTGATTTATTTGGAGTGGTCCTTACCAATAAACATTTTAAAATTTGAATGAACCTAGACACTTTTTAAAGTGACCTTTTCTTATAGTTAGATGTGTATTTTAGAAGACATTTTAAGTTGTTTTCCATCAGCAAATTTTTCAAAATTGGCTGACACTAAAAGTTATTTGGTGTGTCCCCACCTGGATATATATTTTAAAATTAGATCTCTTAAACTATTTAGAATGGACCTCTTCTAGCAAAATTTGAATAATTGGATGCTTTCAGAAGAAATTTTGAATAATCAATTTTCCTCTGGAAATATTAATGATTAGATATCTCTAGAATACATTTAAGGCAGTCTTCTTCCAACAAATTTGTGAACATCTGATGTCTCTAGAAGTTATTTGGAGCTTGATAGAAAGCCATATTTCAGCTTTAGGTTCAAAAATATCAGAGGTGAGTGAGATAAATAAAAAACAAGTGTTTTTTTCAGAAGGGGTGATTTACACTGTTCCTACAAAAGTGATTGACTTTAGATTGTTTTTTTTTTTTTATACAAAATAAAGCAGTGCACAAAAAATAATCTGTAGCTTAACTGAACAGAGAAATGTTATACACATGAGGAGGTATTTAAATATAACGTGACTTAATTCCTGACTCCCTTTGTGTGTCAAATTTAATTTCAGTACACAAATTATATACTCCATGAAACTTTTAAACCTTTGACATGAAGGACAAGACTAAACCATACCAATAGTGTAATTGTAAAACATTCCATTAAGTTATTCTTGAGGAAATACCATCTGGTTGGCTGGGCATGCACTGGCCTTTAGTACAGATAGGCATTTTATTGTTTGTCATTCATACTTATTTTATTTTGTATTTTTTCATCTTATATTTCTATTTTCCAAAGTTGTGAATCTGTATCTCAAGCCTGGGCCCCTCTAGAAACCCCGGGCCTAGTACCATGATACCGATAACTCCTGCTTTCCCTCCCCTCTTTCCCTCGTGGAAAAAGAGGGGAAACCCATCTTGTAAAATCCTCCTTTCAGTACATTAGACCGGGATTAGAGCTCCGATCTCCTCGTCATCGGCAGTAGTCTAATAGAAGAGGAGGACTTTAACCACAAAGCCACCGAAGTGGACATTTACATCTTACCTACAAGCTAATACTGATACACTTTTGTGATCTGCATCCTCCTGAATATGTATTTGCTGTATATCACTAAAACTTTATATCTTCATATGTTTAACAACACGAAGGTAAATTACCTGGTTTGAGTTCCGGTAGGGTAAACTATTTAAGTCTTGATCTGATGCACTACATTGAATATCATCTTTAAGGTAACTGCCTAGCTACTATTGTGAAACAGGTTGGTTATTCTCTTGTTTTCGTGTGATCATTCTCGCCTTAGATATAAGACAAATTTAACAACGCTGGTTCATCGAGGCTGCCAGTAGCTTTTTCTTACCTCACACCATCTTCAGACATAACTGAGAGCAAGAAGATTTGGCAACGGTTAACCGACAGAGAGCGAGCATCAAGCTTTTCTCCAGAAGACCTGTAGTTACCTCAGAGTTGATATTGGGTGTAACCGGTGGGAGTGAGGGCTATTCAGTCCACACCAGATGCATTTTGCCAAGGCACCTGCTAGCCTCTGGTTATGTGTTCAAGTTTTTTTATTTATATTTTATTTATTTATATACCACATCACCCTACTTGAATGGGATAACCGTATTTAATTAATATAATACATTTTCGGTGGCCACATAGTCTAAGGCGTTATACTCTTGTGTCAGACTGGACTGCTATGACTGGTAGATTGGGGCTCGAATCCCAGTCGGGTGTACTGGGGTTGGTTTTCCAAAAAAGGTTTTCCATTCTATCTCCACGCAAATGTGGGTACACTAAACTTACTCTATTTTTAACCTTTCCCATCCCTAGCTCATTAGCATAATTATTACGTATACATATAATCTGAATAGGTAGTAAAACGCGGTGAAAAAATAAATTACACGAATAGGGGTAGGGTGTAGTAAAAAAAATCGAATAAAGAGGAGTTAATGTACCCATATTTGCTTGGATGCAGAGGAGATATTTTTTTAAGTATCCTCAGTATACCCATCTGAGATTTGATCCTTAGCCACATCATAATCAGAAAACCTAGGCTATACGATACTGGCATGATGTATCCGTGTCCTGGGATGCTGGTTTTAAGCGTATATAAAAACCATGGAACGATTAAAATAAAAACTATGAGAGTAAATTACCATATAGTACTCATCCATGTACTTAGGAGTCCTCAACCTAGCGCTGCTCATGAACATTACCGCGATGTGAGTTAGGTACATGGCATACGAAATCCTGCTCAGGGGCCGGAACATCCTGGCGGACAGTAACGTGTTGATGAAACCTGGAACATTCCATAAGCCAGATAACGACGGTCCCTCCTGAAATATCTAAGAGGGAACTGTACTATTAACACACAGGCGACTTAACCTAAGCGATCAAGGATCAATACTTTGTTTGAGATAATATGCACCCTAATCAACAGAAGGCAAAGGAGGAGAAAACCCTAGCTTGGGAAACCACCTTAAGTTCATCCGAACGGGATTCGAATATTGACGTTCACTTCAACGGCTATAACATGAGATTCTAGTCAAACAGTTTAGAATGATGTAGTATGAAATACAAGGTTATATCAGTTCACACTATATACTCGGTTTACCCTGAAAGGTAGCAAAATTATCTTGACTGATTGCACTATGCTGCAGTTTATATAATATAACCATACGCTAATCTAGTGTAACCTTGATAAATTACACAATGCTACAACTTATAGGATATATCCATACTCTAATCGATCAAGGTAAGATTGCTACCTTACAGGTTAAGAGGGGTCCTTCAAGATTCCTTTATCAAATACATGTCTAGTTCCTTAAATCAGTCGGTTGTACGTCCTGATTTCATGGTAATAAACTCGATATGTATATTATAATGTGAATCACTTTTAATTTATTTTATAATAGGTATTTAACGTAAACTTTCTGAAACCAAGTGAGCATATCAGCACATGGGCCATAAACTAAATTAAATCTAAAACCGCGTTATAAATAATATACTCACCCCCATATCCCTTGGCACATGCGAAGACCAGCCACGCCACAGACAATGCCCATGCGAATCTGTGCAAGCCTCCATACAGGGTGGCCTCGACCACATTGTATTTGTAGTCGGCTTGTATCAATCTGTACGCTCCGAAGATAACTGCTGCTTGGATGAGAAGAGACGTAACCCAGCCGAGTATACAGATACTCTGAAACATTGGAGACACATTAACCGAGATATCAACCATGCTTTTTTAAAGAGAGATAACCTCTGCTTAGATGATAAGAGGCTTAACCCAACCGAGTATACAGATACTCTGAAACATCGGAGACACATTAACCAAGATATCAATCATGCTTTTTGAAAGAGAGATAACCTATGCTTAGATGAGAAGAGGCTTAACCCAGCCGAGTATACAGATACTCTGAAACATTGGAGACACATCAACCGATATATTAACCATGCTTTCGAGAGGAGATATAGCTGTTAGATACGGTATTTAATATAGAGTACATAAGATAAAAAGATAAGTAAGTTAAGTTAGTGACCTTAGCTAACTTCTTAATAGTTTGGAAAATACACTATGGCAAGAAATGAGTGAATAACTTCATGGACCATTTTACAGTACATTATTAGTCAAAATAAGACTTAGAGTATACATTTTATACACATTTTAGTTCACACTCTGAAAAAAAATTAATACTTTTGTCGGGTTGAACAATAAAAATTGATAGTACACAAGTGTTTATATTCTCGGCATGGTAAAAATGATATTTTGAAATAAGTAAGCTCTGTATTGTGTTATGTTGCCAACGTAAGCCGATCTTGTGAGAATGTAACTAACGTGGTATCGTTCTCTCAGTTCCAATCTGTCCAATCATACATAGGCTATGCTCTGAATACCACACCTAAGAAAATATGTTCATTAACTCTGACCAGTAAGTGTTATATTAATAATGCGAACATTTGTATGTACATTACATATTTTGATTTTAACACCGAGTCTTACTACATCCATCTTCCTCTATCTTTACGCCATTCATCTTTCTTTAATTTATTCCATTCTTCCCTTGACCCAGCACAGGCTGGAAAAAGTTGATGATGATGATGATTATGATTATGATATCTTACTACCTGCTCAGGATATGCGCAGAATAAAGTTTGATTCACACATTCGCCGAAAAAATAAAGCATAATCTCTCTGAGTAGCACAACAATTCACACACTGTATTTTGAGCCATGATGCATTGCAACACTAACTTAAAACAGCTTATTATCAACATATTTTATTTTCTAGTGTATAAACATATATTTCAGATAATTGTCACGATGGATGTTTTCAAATTATAACGCTGTGTAGTGGCACAATCCAATACATCGATACGCACAATTTGCATTAACGGGTTAATTCAAATCTCCTCACAACGGTCAATGAAGCTGTCGGCTTGCTTCTTGCTGCAAAGCGCATGCATTGCTACAAGCGCGTGCTCGCTGATTTGATATGGTTTAATTTGAGATGGTAATGGCCCTTTCGTGCCGAACATCTCAGGCAGAGAGGACGAAGTTGAGATGAGTTGAACTTCAGCAGAACAGCTTGCACCGATGAGGTGGAAATCTTGTGATTGGCTTAGAGCTTGTCACGTGACCACGTTTCTGTCCTTCGCTTGTTTCTCGGCGAAAGTGTGAATCTATAGTTACAGTTTTAACTAACTCTGACTACCCTGGCAACTCTCCATTACACGTCACTTAGTAAGCTTTTTATTTATCTAGCATCCGCTTTGGGACCACATAATCTAATGTGTCAATCTGACAATATAATAAATAGTCCGCTGATGATGTGGAGATCGAGTTTTGAATTTTAGCCTTGTGTACTGAAGGTGGTTTTTCCTAAAATGTTTTTTTTTTTACTTTTTCTCAACTCAAATGCGGGTAAACTTCCTCTAAATTCAACCTTACTCTTCCCCAACCCATCATCGTAATTAGTACAAGGCGTAAAACCCGAATGGTTGTAAGACGCGGTGCTATGTAAACATATTAGCTATCATGTTTGTACAGTACACTCTGATAGAAAATAAGTATCTTCTTGATGTGCAAAACAATACACACTGTTATAAACCAAATGAATACTTTCTACACTATTCTTACAGGAAATAGTATCTTGCCTAGATTCCTTTACAGGAAATGGTAGGTCCTAGGATGCTAATATCTTTCTATATATAAAAGTGAAAGCCATGACTGACTCACTCATCACTAATGCTCGCACTTACCACGAAGTAAGAGGACTGAAATTTGGCGCAGATGTTCCCTATAAGCTAATTAGGAAAAGTAAAGAGGTTTCATCCCGATATTTTGTGATTAAGGGGGTTAAATCAGGGTAGCTACCCTAATCAACACTAATGCTTTATAAAATCTTTTTAATCGTTTAGAGGGTGGTAATCCGAAAAGTTTGTTTTAATAATGACTTAGAAATAATATATCAATTATTTTTAACCCCGTAGATACTTCTAAGGGTTGGAAAAAAATGAATACGGACAATTAATTAAAATATGTAGTTACGTTTTAATATGCAACTCCAAGAGACGGTAGAAATCTGTAGTTTATATTTTGATGAATTTTGTGGTGTTTGAAGTGTATGTGTGAGTAAGAGGGCCTGGCCCAGGGTAGTGTTTGGCGGTGGGGAGTGGTGGGAGAGAGAGACCCGCTCAGCCGTGCTCAGTTGATAATGCCCCAGGCAGTAAGCAAGGGGGCCTGCCGAAAATAAAACTCCCCATGAGAAACGATACATGGTCACCTCCTCGCGGTGTTTCTCGGGTCGCGCTAAGAGCTATGCCATGAAGCTTCAAACAAAGATTACTCATCTTCATCCAAAAATAAATAATAACACAATATTCCGTGGGAAGAACGGGAATTCGGATAGTTGAGCTATATACCAATGGCCTATCTCTTGAGGTGGTTTCTCTCCAATTTATATATAAATTTTTACTTGACAATGTTAAGAGTGCTGTAGTTTTATAAGAAAGTATTGTGAATATTTAAAAATGAGGACTAGACAAAGGAATTGAACCCGGGACTTTTGACTTAGTACGGCAATACTTTTACCAATGAGCTATCCAGGAATCGTTCTATTCCTAGGGTCATTCTTCACTCATATTTTAAGGCAGAATCGGTGATGGACGTGCGGAAATAGTAATATATATAATTAAAGACCAATTAATATCGACAGCTTTTATATAAAGCAGGCACCTTTGGTTGGTAACATAAAGCGTTCTCGAGTCGAAGGGGGTTGTGTTATCCGATAGCTTGAAATCTTTGATTGCTCACTCATTTGCATCTGACGGTTTCACAGATCCATCACTGTTTCTGCCTTAGTATATTAGTGAATAATGACCTTGGCCACGCAACTATTCCTGGATTCCTGCATGTTAACTTAAAAAAATCTAGAAATTTACTTTACAGATTGCTTTACAAGAGTAGATAAATTCATAATACCTTGAAAAGAAAATTTCAATTAACGTTTGTTTTTAATGATTTATTTGAAGAATATCAAGGAAGATAGTAACAACCGGTTCTGGAGTTAATTTCAATGTTGCAATGTTGCCAGATTTAATTACGGATTAATAAACGGCCAATAAATTACTCACAGTGTTTATAACTCTATAAGGAAAACCTCTTTTCGCATTATGAGGTAATTGTATTATATTTGGAAGAAGGTACAGGAAAGGTGGACAAACACAATATGGCCTTTGCAATGAAAAGAAGAACACAGTTCACACTTTACACTGCTGCCAATGGACAAAGAGGTAATGGATAGTATCTTAAAGAAAATTGATCGTCACCGCCAAATCCCCCGACCTAGGTTTCATTCTATCGGAACTCATCAGGGAGGAGTATGAAACACGCAACGCAACTTCCTAAAAGAGAAAACAAAAAAACTCAAAAGAGGAGAAAAAAGGAAAATGGTAAAGAATAATAGAACACATAGATAGGAACAAATAAAAGGTATAACAAAAAGTACAAACACAGGAAAAGGACATGGATGCGAATATATAATGATATAACTATAATACAATATAATACAATTACCTAATAGTGTTTATGTGACGTTTTATTAATGATACGTTCATATTACTTTATAATATATTTGAAAGAAAGTGAATCTTTTAGGATACTAAGAAAAAAAGTTGAATATAATAGTTTGAAAAAAATATATCTTAATATGCCCCTGATAGTGAGTAAAAGCCGCCAAATATGTTATACACATATTCTCATATTTATCCTTTCACGTTTGTCGTTTTAAATAAAGTAATTAAGGCTTTATTTTTAATATTAATATAGTAGTTTTTAATGATAAAGTACATGTTTGACTATCAAAAAAAGTAGATTCAAAATTGTGTATGATATCTTGCACTTATTTTGGTACGTTTGATTTATGTATCATTTATATGTAACACGCTATTAATATGATACACTTTGGGACAGAAAAAAACCTAAGGGCTGGTTCACGGAGATATTGCATCAGTTGGCCAAGAGTTTTTGTGTTCTTTGAATAAACCTCAAACGGGTTGAACGCAAGTCAATATGAAATATACACCAGGAAAGGTAGCGGTCTTTCCTTTATGGATTATACTATGGCTTTTTATTATAGGCCACAACATAGTGGAAAAGTTAATGGTAAAATCAATATATTTCAGGGTAAACAGAATATACCTTTGTAGAACACCCAATGCCTGGTTAATTGGAATATTATATACGCGATTACGCTCGAGCTGGAAAACGTTACAAAGTCTAGCTTTTTGTATTATTGATTTGTTTGTGTTAAGTAAAATGCGACACATAATCTTAAAGACAAATAATGTTTACGTCTAGAATGATTTTTGTTCTAACTTACTAAACCTTTCACTAACGTCATTTTATGTAAGCAATGAATTCGGTTGTTATATTTTACCATTGAATTCCCCTTTTAAAAAAATGCTCAAAAATATTTTGGGATATCCACTAGTCCTACAAACCACTGTATGACCGTAGCTCCCCCAATAATTTATTAATATACTATAACACTTTTGATTAAATAATACCTATACTGTATTATCCTAAAACTGAAGTCAAACACATAATTAAAAATTTAAGTTATCATAAATAATGTTATTTCAGGCTATTAATATATTTTTAAAATGGATTAATATTTTTAAAAGCAAATTGTATAAAATATATCGTGAATCATGAGTAATATAACTTGTTATATATAACCTTCTAGAATAGTTGTATGATTGTATTAAGTTTGTGAAAGTAGTTCGTTTGTGACACTGTCCCATTATTAAAGGGTGAAACTCCTTTAAGTATCAGCATAAATTATTTCTCTTCGAATGAGGAAATTATAGGCTTGGCTAAAATGATGAAATTCATTCGTATTAGGTAGTTTATCATGGAATGGAGATCGTTAAATGGTTTCGTTGTATAAATCCATTCAATACATTTTCCATCAGTACCTTTTTAATGTTTATATTTTGGTTTCTCAGACAATGTAGAGCGTATCCTAGTCCCAGGCCAAGGAAGTAAGGAGACATCCGCTGATGAGTTGGATAGTAGACGTATTTAGTAAAGTTTATGGCATCCCCATCACTGAAATACATACAAAATGTGTCATTTTAGTGAAATATTAAGTGCCAAGATAAAATAATTAGTGAAGATTTTATTTTAGACCCACATATTACTATTAGTTCGGGCCCATAGAAAAGGGATAGTTATAGAAAACACACTCTAATGTTGGCAAGTATAACCACATTGCTAATGCTCGGGGCGCTAGTGCTACGAACTAAAAGAATCGAAGTGGGATGTTACACTTGGACACAAACAATTTTCTATTGCGGGATGTTAATTAATCAATTATTATATCAAATTCAATCAAATATTACCAAACCCATTATTTTATAAATAAACCACTTTGTAAAATCTAGAAAATCTAGCTAAACACCTTCTTTAAAATAAACGACAAATTTCTAACAAAACAGTAATGGCGAATTTTTACATATAATTAAAACTTTTTTTTCTATGTACTTCACGTCCACGCATGCACATTCCTCTGTGACCATCATTGCAAGCTGCTAATAGCGAAAGTGCTCCAAACTAGTTTGCGGGATCAGCTAGTCCTATAAGAGCACCCATCCCATGTTCGGGCCATACGCCTTTATACAGAACGTTTTACTCTTGAGATGAGGAAGGCTGGTTTTAGAGGAAGCATGCCTACGTTTACGTGGAGAGAAATTGTAAAAACCATTTTGGAAAAACCGTTAAGGAAAAACAGCCCTCAGTAGGCTACACCTGACATATATTTTAACTCTAATCTCCCAGTCATCAGAATTATTGCAAGAGTGACGCTTGTTGACTAGGATGATGAAGTAAAATCAACTGAATTAAATTCAAAAGTTTCCCACTGATGTTTGCGCGTGGGCTTACAACGAGTGATTTTTTCCCATTGGTTGTGAGAGACAAGATACCGGAAATTTTCTGGCTATTATCATCCAATGTGTACTACTAAGCTTTATAAATGAATGTCATAAATAGATTTTCTCTGATATATTAATATTTAAGGTTTAAAATTTAACAAATCAATAATTCTCAAGTCTGTTTAGCTATTATTTTACCGTAATTTTATAGAAACTTTGTACGTTAAGGAATAATTACAAATTTTATTTATTTATTTTTTTATTATTTAGCACCACGTCTTACTACCCGTTCGGGTTACACGTTTTAAGTACTAATTACGCTAATGGATTAGGACTTGGGAAGGTTGAATATAGAGGAAGTGAACCCGCATTTGCGTGAAGGTAGATTGGAAAATCATTTAGGAAAACCCACCCCCAGTCCCCCCGACCGAGATTCGAACCTCGATCTCCCCGTTCTTGGCAGTCTGGGTCAACACGACTAGCGCGTTAGCCAACTACGCCACCGAGGCGGGTAATAATTACAAACAAACTTGTGAATATATGTAAGGGATTTAAGTTATATTTACTAATAAAAATGATCAAATATATTGTAATGCAAACTTAATAGCCTATTTAAATTAATTAATTAACTTATAAGTCACGCACCAAATACTAACCCAATATGATCAAGATAAAAGGTGTAAATATTGTAAAAATGTTTTAGTATTTCATTTGATAAAATATAAATATGATTTTTTTTAATATCTTCCTTTTATAGTTTTTGAAAGTATTATAACACTAGATTTGTATTCAATTGACATTCGTAGCCTATAACAATGGTCAAGAGATCTAAGACGTTAGATTAACTCTGGAATGGGTTGTCATTGATGTGGAGATTGAGGATAGAATCCTGGTCGATTGTATCAGTTGGCCAATCATATGTGAGCTTTATTGTCATATTACAATACCCTCTTTATTGTAATTTGGGGGCTCTTCTTTTTAGCAGCGTATTTTTTATCCTAATCATCAGTGAATCCAGAAACTGGATGAAAATTGATGAGGAAGACCCCGTTAGACTTTTAATATAGACCTATATTTATAATATTTTATAGTTGAAAACTTTCATCACATAGATTTAATGTAAATATTTCTCATTTTTATTAACATTTAAAATAATAATCTGCCAAAACGTTTGTAGTAAACGTCATTCTCTTATCTTATTTTAGCTTGAGATAACTTACTTTTGTAATTATTCTAGCTTCATATGAAATTTTAATTTACATGCACTTACTCAACCCCACATGAAGTCAAATTCTGGTCAGATCAATGATTCCCATTCCCTTCGTTAAAATTTCACAAGGCGCTACTATCACAATAGAATAGCCTAAATAAGACGTGGAGATGTGGGTTATATCCAGGTCGGGTGTACTGAGGGTGCTTTTTCCTCAATGATTTACCATTTACCCTGCATGCAAATTCGGGTCCATTTCCTATAAATTCAACCTTTCTAATTCCTGAAATATTAGTGTAATTCGTACATAGGAGAATAACCGTAATGGTTGGTAAAAAGGGGTGCAAAGTAATAATAAGAAGAAGAAGAATAGCACCATTCTAAATTGAGTTATCTACATGAAGGCTTACTGATTGTAGATTATATGAGACGCTTTCAACCGTCTCCTTGAAGAATGTGTTCGCCTATACATCTAAATAAATACTTTTCTCTAAAATAATGCTTGAGTTTATTTATTGTGTCAATAAAAATAAAGCAAGGCCATGAAAAGCTAAATTTTCTAAGGGGGGTCCATTATAAAGTGGGCCTATGTTGATATCGTTTTATTTAATAATATCATATGTGTTATGGAAGTGTGTTAGAATCATAACGACAAACATAATATTTTGTATTTCTTTATCAGATCCAGTAGCTTATTTCATTCAAAAAAATAGTTCTTTTCAACCGATACTATTAGTATGTACCAAAAACAAGCAGTTATTTGAAATGTTGATAAATAGATTTTTTTTTAAATAAAAGAATCTAATTTGTAGATAAATATTAAAATAAATATTAATCAATGTTTATACAGTGTTATGGAAAATTAAAGTAAAATTGAAAATATACCGTTTCCTAAAGTTTGTTTACCGTATATATTGGCCCCTGCCCCTCCAATTTAAGAATTCCATCAACTTACAAAAAAAATCTGAAACACTTACCCCCCTCCCCCCTCCCCTACTACCCATTACCTTTCAAAACCCATGTATATCATTATTCATTTTAGTTGGCTTTTCTAAAAAAATTACTCTTCCACTAAATTTGACCTAAATTCAAGAATACTCAGATAAATTTAAATAATGTATGCCCTTGTGTCACCAGAAAACACAACATATCAGTAAAAGAATAACCCCCTTCCCTCTTTCGCTAGTGAAGTCTGTGTGTCTAATGGGTTAATGTCTTACCTTATCAGAGACGAAGCCAAACCGACGTATTTGTTAAAGTATATGGTGGCTGCAGGCAGGATGATGGATATAATCAGAGCTATCACCGTCAGCAGGATACCAAACTTCCTGCACCTCCACAAAGGATAGACCAGTACAGGCGCCAGAAGGAACAGGTGAATATCGGCGGACAGGTACCACGACTGCAGCATGCACTGCAGACACAGAGATACTAGTCTACATACTCCAAACTCGTAAGGTCCTTAAATTGTACTACTTAAAAATAGGCCGTACATTAAGAGCCCAACCAGCTTCGATGGTATAAGGCATCACTTTCGCAGTAGGCGAAACTGCCGATGATGGGAAGGTCCAAGTTTGAATCTCAGTTGAGTGTACTGAAGGTAGTTTTTCTAAATTTGTTATCCACGCAAATTTGGTTACAATTCATCTAAATTAAATCTTCCTAATCCCTGACACAATAGTGTAGTTCGGTGACCTGGTAGTCTAGGGGTAGGGTGTCAGACCACAGTGCTGGGGGTCCGGGGTTCAATTGTCGGTTCTGGCACAGATTTATCTGACTGCCAAACCCTTCCTTCACCTCTGACAAGACGTGTATTAATCACAACTTGTGAATGTGGGGACTGCCAGGCCTGCACCGTGGTTCGGATTGCACTTTAAACTGTATGTCCTCCATTTCATCTCACAATCACCCTACCATTACACATTAGCGTAAGTGCGTACAACCCAAACGTGTAGTAAGACGTGGTGCTAATAATAATAATAATAATAATAATAATAATAATAATAATAATAATAGTGTAGTTAGTACATAGGTGTATAACTCTAACGGGTAGTAAGACGCTGTTTTAAAAAAAAAGAGGCCGTCTCACCTCACTAATATCACTTAAATTAAGTGTGTAATATTTCTCGAACTAACGGTCGCATTATTGTGTAATGTTTTGTATTTAACTTTTAAAAACTACTCGTTTTTGTGGCTGCATAGTGTAAGGCATCCCTATAGCAATAGGATAGACTGCCGATGACAGGAATATTGAGGTTCGAATGTCGGTCTGGTGCACTTAGGTTGGGTTTTCCTAAAGGGTTTTCTACGCCCCTCTACACATAGGCTTCTACACTTCTGTTAAATTGAACCTTTTTAATCCTAAACTCATAAGCCTAATTAGGTCTAGTACGTAAGCGTATATAACCTGAACAAGTAGTGAGAATCTATGCTAAAAAAACCCTTAAATTTAGACCAATAAAACCACTATACAGCATGTTAAAAAGAAGTATAAATACTATTAAACTGATCTCAGTTTCACTGTTGTTAAATTAAAAATGCATAAAACCATACTTCAAAACGTTTTCTGGTTTGAGAGTGATCTTGTATCTTATCTCCCTGGTTAATCGGTCGAGAGACAGGCTCTTAATGTGGGCTGGGCGAGGTATGGGTAGTGGTTTTTCAGTTTTTATAATAACACCTTTTTTGGTAAAATAAATAAAATATTGCTCCAGTATAAATATAGAGTTTGATTCTCTTTACGTGATGGTATCAACAGTTCTTGAATATCTACCATGAATATGCTGGCACTAGCTGAAAAACTTTTTAAATCAAGAGAAAAGGTTGTCATTAAATTCTAGTGCATCCTTGACTGTTTTTCAAAAACTTTTGATATCGCCACATGAATAAAATTAACTCTTATGTTTCTATTGGAGATATCTTTGATTTCTTTTGACAAAAAATATTGCTTTGATATAAAAACTCAAAAATACTGTCCCTAACTCGCCTTCTCTTTTAGTACACTTTGAGTTTTTTTATTGGTATCCCTCCCCCTAGTCAACTCTTACACCCCCCTCTCGATCTCGATCTCTCTCTCTCTCACACACACACACACACACACAGAGTTTGAAACTGTAAGATTGATGCTTAGGTTAGTCAACGTTACGTCGTACAGTCTACAGTCTACAGTCCACGACTAGTAGATTTAACTCTCATTTACGCTGTTCATAGGGGTTGGTCAACGTTAATTAACCACCCTCGTCAGTAAATGTAACTCTCATTTACGCTGTTCATAGAGGTTTTTCAACATTACATATCCTTGTTGGTAAATTTAACTCTCATGTATGCTGTTCATAGAGGTTGGTCAACGTTACCTATCCTCGTTAGTAAATTTAACTCTCATTTACGCTGTTCATAGATGTTAGTCAATGTTACTTACCCTCGTTAGTAAATTTAACTCTCATTTACGTTGTCCATAGAGGTTGGTCAACGTTGACTATCCTCGTTAATAAATTTAACTCTCATTACACTGTTCATATAGGTTTGTTAGTGCTACCTACCCTTATTAGTAAATTTAACTTTCATTTACGCTGTTCATAGATGTTAGTCAATGTTACTTACCCTCGTTTTAAATTTAACTCTCATTTACGCTGTTCATAGAGGTTAGTCAATGTTACTTACCCTCGTTAGTAAATTTAACTCTCATTTATGCTTTTCATAGAAGTTAGTCAATGTTACTTACCCTCGTTAGTAAATTTAACTCTCATTTACGTTGTCCATTGAGGTTAGTCAACGTTACCTCTCCTCATTAGTAAATTTAACTCTCATTACACTGTTCATAGAGGTTGGTTAGTGCTACCTACCCTCATTAGTAAGTTTAACTCTCATTTACGCTGTCCATAGAGGTTGGTCAACGTTACCTACCCTCATTAGTAAATTAAACTCCCATGTAAGCTGTCCATAGAAGTTGGTTAAGGCCTGGGCTTGCTCTCCTTATATGAGATTTATATAATCTTACCACATCTTGTAAGTAAAGTATTTTGTAACTTTAACTATACTAATAGAAAAACTTTGGGATACGCTCTTATATATTTTGTTTTTACCATGTCTTTTCACACGGTTAGGCTATTCTATAGATTCATTATGTTAATAAGGTAGGAAGCAAGAATATATAATTTAGAGGAAATGTACCCGCACTTGCGTGGAAGGAGAGCAGCACCCTTACTATATCCAGTGAGGATTTAAACCCCAAACTCTATGTCAACGGCAAACTAAGTTAAATGACTTTTATATTCAATCCTTATGCACTGTTGACGGTCATTCTTCTATCCAATATAACTTAAAACCTTCAATTCTGATCTTTATGCATTTATTTTAGCTTTTTATTTAAATTATTACTTTAACTTGATTTAATTATTATTTAATATATAATATTTTTAGTATAAAAAACATAATGAGTAAAAATACCTCTCAATCGAATATTAACTATGAGACCAGGTCATGCTCATGATCCTTAGATCGCTTCTGAATAAGCTTGTGTATTGTACTCACCAACCTCTGGTTGTCGATGTAGTTGTTGACGTACAAGAGGTTGAGGAACCAATTCTCCCGGCACCAATCAGACTGCACCACAACTCCTCTGTACCAAATGGGACCTGACCCACAGTAGACCACAACCGTACTGAAGAACCCTATCATGAGGGCGTAGGGTGGCGTTAGCCTGAAGAGAAGGGAGAAATTAGTTTCCAGTCAAAAATCCCTTCTTTGTCAATTTAGATAAACATACAATCATTATTAATTAAAACATATGTGGAGTGTTCTATATGATAATATAAACTTTCTGTATATTCACCTTTATTTTACGTATTTACAACTTATCAGGGCTAAACAGGTGTTAACTACGCTAGAAGGTTAAATATTAGGAAACTATAATTTATAAGAAGAGTACGTGAATAACTCTAGCTACAGTACATCCGGCTAGGGACTCGAAACCTAGACATTTTCGTAAGTGGCCAACCCAACTATATATGAGCCTGACATTTAGTACGTGTGCCCACTGATACATCTACCTTTGTTATTTAATAAAAATATATCAAACACTAAGCACTATATCATATAAGCTCACTCACACAGGTGGATACGTGAACAATAGCGTCACACTCATCTGATGCCATTGGAGGGAATGTTTGTGGCTCGAATCCTGTCAGGTAGCACTGAGAGTGTATTTTCCTTAAAAGGTTTACCACTTTTGCTCCACGTAAATGAATACACATTTCCTTTCAATTATACCTTCCTAATAAATCTTTACACCTTAATTACAAACACGCATTTACCTGTGGTTTCGCTTGCATTAAACAATACATCAACACATTCGACCATTTCCAATGCTAGAAAAGAATGAGACTTCAAGAGAAGTACTTTATGTGAGTACGAAGATTCAGGAAGAAATATGGACTCGCCTCCATTCACTCTTATGTACCCATAATACCAGCCGTGAGGAATGTTCACTGCTTACACCCGGTTTTATCGACATTGCCTCGCTCGCTGATGAAATATAGTGATGTTATATAGCTTATCCTTTATTCTTAAAGATAATGATTACAACAGAAGTCCCATCTCTGATGAGTACTTTTTGAGTTTATTGAAAACAAACAAATGTATAAACAAATATTTAAAAAATAGATTATTTGGTGTTTTTATACTACCCATAGTGAAATTAAAACCCCACAAAAATTCGGATGCGCAGATAAATCTAGATGGTGTATCCGTTCTTCACACAGGGAATCTATAACGTAATATTAATTTAAATATGTGTTAAAAACTTAAATTTATTTTTAAGATTATTCTATAACTTCCCTATACACAATATTTGTACTTCTAATATTGGTGCTAATCAAAAAATAAATATTAGTAGCACAGCATGGATAAATAATTGGTTGTTAAAGAGTTAAAACAAATTATTTTAACTAAAATTATAACAATTTACATTATAGAAAAGTAATTCTTAATTTTCAGTGTTTTTGGCCTAATTCGATTCACTATTTTGAATCCGCCATTTTAAACTTTCGATCTTAGAACTTTACTAAAAAAAACATTATCTCTAGATCTAGCAACATGCCAAATTTAGATTTCTAAGATGTTTGGAAGTGTTCGAACAATTCATGTGGATATGCAGATATAAAAAATGTATTAAATTAGGATGTTCAATATCTGGCTGAACTTTTTATATAGTTTCCAATCCAAAAACAAATATTATGTTAAACAATAAACTTTAAAACAATCTTTGAAAAAAACCCATCAATCAGATCATAAACTGATTCACAAACAAACGCAATCCATAGAAGTCAATATTTCCCTGAAAGTGATTATAAGATACGTGAAAATAAATTAGATACACTACTACAAAAACATAATATAAATAAGAGCATCACCAATTTTCCCCTTTCAACGTATTTTGGTTTTTAGCTACCCAAAAAATGAGTTACAATATTTAATATGTGAGGCTCACTATGGACATAAAAAAAAAGGCTAAGAGGCACAACCTAAAGATTTCCTAAACTAATTTATTTAAATATTAAAATTGCTTGGTTGATTAAATTTAAAGATGGAATCCCTTAAACACTTTGCCCAATCAAATTCATCGAGATATAACAATTTCGGCTAAATCTATAAATAAATTCAGCCCTTTCTCCATATTCTATTCTTTATATATTAGTATTTAATTAAAATAATGGTAACCTCAAGTCATTAAAGTTCTATTGGAATTTCTATTGAATGTAAAACAACGAAAATATGATAAGTTTATATAATAGAGACCATTTCAATTTGTTATCATTAGTACCTTACTTTCGATTCGCATTTCTGTGTGTCTTCATTTCATTTATTGTTGGTAATTAACGTGTACTTTCTGACCCAACTGCTTGTATCAGCACACGATAATTTCTATGAGTGAGAGTGAAAGGGTCTACTAACTTTTCGGGGAAACGTATTTTTACATTCCTTCCGTGGTTCTCTTACATGCCACAATTGGCATAAGACCGATGGCTTTACTTACCCTTTGAAGGAAGTTGTATTATGGATTTTTGTAACTAAAAAAAAAGTCAACCCCTCCTGTGTTTGAACCCACGAACGTCGGCACCTAAGGTATCACATTGATGTTCATTTAGTTGACTAACTGTGATTGGCTCTCCGTATTCATTCATAATGACGGTCTTATTAGGAAAGTTAAATGTTTATCTACTTTCTAGGGAGGGTAGTATTTAAAACTTTGGATTATTTAAACAGAGTAATCTCTTTTTTTAAAGGTGATCTCTTCTTACGGACTGTGAACTTTACGGTTACGGATTATGTAAGCGGAGATTTAGTACAAATAATTACGGTGTTATATCTCCTGAAGAAGCATGTATACTGAAACCTATCAGGAGATAATACTCATTACAAATTGCTAGTGTATTATCAGGAAAGCTATTAAAACACCCGAAACTCTGATTTGGAAGAATTTGATTTCAGTTCCAATCACCTCCCATAAGACCAATTTTTCCAAATTCGATTATTCATATATTCTCAAGCGAGTACTCAGTCACTTAAAAAGATTCCAGCTATCTGAAGTTATTTAGTTTAAGCTATGGCAATATGTATGTCTTAAAATAATTTTATGACAACCCTTGTGACATTTTTATATTTATTTATCCATAAACTCCTCCCCCCGTACCTAATTCCCCATTCACCGTCTGTTTCCCAGATTCCAAAATAAAAATTTAACATTTTCAGATCTTAACTTTTTTTTTTTTACATGGCAGCCAAATTTCAGTTTTCTACGTTGATAAGTAGTTTATTACTGTTAATGATTGTAATTCTTATCTTAACTCCTTGTCTACTATTTACGCTTAGAAATTTCAAATTTTAAGATGAATTTGTTTATTTGGAGTTATCTATATATCTGTATGCCAAATTATAGTTTTATATCTCATCTATAAAGTTTTATTTTATAATCATAGACCCCCAACTTCCTAAATCCCTAATTTTAATTTCAAAAGCTTAGGTTATTATGGTTATGTGGGGAAATTTCACTAACTTGCTTCCCAGCAAAGTTTAAAGTTCCCAGACCCAAGGTTTGGGTGAATACGGCGTGAGTCCCACACATTAGGGGGTGATATTAAAAAAACTCAAAAAGTCTCAATAAATGTTGGAAAGGAAACTTTATTTTAAATTTCAAGTTTCTATGTCCACTGGCTCAAACTATACAACAGTGAATTTTGAAAACTTTCAACTCATCACTAAGGAAATAAAAATTAATTCCACATAGGTTAATATTAGTGAGTCTAAGCTCATGTATGAATTAAAAATCTTATGTTAGCCGTCAGTTACCACAGCTCTATTTTTTTTTTCCAAGCGTGTTCCACCATATTCCAGGTCTTATACTAGCAGAGTCGGATATGTAAGCGTCTTCTGAAATTAAGGCACCAAGTATGTGCTGTTACTTTGGCCCGATGAGAATATGGTACCAGTATAAATATTAAACCTAACTTAAGCCTAGCTAACCAAATCATGGAATTCATAATAAAAATTCCCTTTCGGGAAGACTACATATGTGACAGCCAGGAATTGAACCCGAACCCTTTAGATTAATAGCAATGACCTCTGATTTCTAGAAAATGAGGCAATAAGTTGAAAAAATAAAAAGCTAATAGTTCCACTTTTACCTGAGGTATCTATGAATGAATCCAGTGAAATAGCCGAACTCTTTGTGATCCAGTTGGTTCAACATGGTGTAACTCCGAACCACCCCACCTAACAAGAAAAACGTGTCTACGTCCAGCATGCTGTTGTGGAAAACCATCTTACTGATGTCTTTTACGGTCTGCAACATAAATTTTACACAAACCGGTAAGTCAGAAAAACTTGCTTTGAAATGGTAATAGATTGGGATATATGTTGTACTAACACCAAAACCATACAAAAAACCCACACAAAAACTCACACTAAAACACATGGCCTATATTCTTTAGTACTGCATCTCTCTACCCATTCGGGTTCTACTCCTATTTACTAATAACGGGCTAAGTATGAGTAAGGTTTCATTTACAGTAAGTGTGCCCGAATTTGCGTGATGATAGAGCGTAGAACCGTTTAAAAAAACATCCTCAGTACACCCGACCAGGTTTCTAACTCGGATCCCCCCGTCTCCGGTAGTATATTATACTGCCAGAGTAACACCTTAGACCATGCGGCCACTGAAGCGGGTACATGACTTTATTAAATAATGTATATAAGCACCGATGGTCACGGGGACAAAGGCCTCAGTGTTGTCTTATTTGGTCTGCTAGTGACAGGTAGATCAGGGCTAAATTTTCTAACGAATTTACAGAGGTGTTTTTAACAAATAATTTTCAACTCCCCCCCATCCCCCACGTAAATGCAGGAACATTTAATATAATTCCTATATTCCTCATGCATACCCAAGAAGTGTAAATATGTGGGAATATATGGTAGTTAATAATACCGGGTGTAAGGAATTAAAAAGTACTATACCTTCATATGATTGTGATTTGAATAGTTTTTATTTAAGAGTCACAATCCAGCTATGACCAAGGTCTTTATTTTCGTGTGCTTCGTGTCTTAATGCTCAGCCCACCCGTCCCACGTGGACGATTGACATTGTATCATACGTTTTGTTTGCACGTTTGGTAATAACTGAGAAAATATCCTGGATCGTTCTAACTTTTAATACCAGGACTTTGTTGATTAACTAGGATAAAAAGGCTAATTTAAAAAAAATACTACATAAAAAACGCATTTAAGAAATAAACATAATTGAGTTATAATTATGTTGTTCCTCTTGGGCTATACGCATGTATATTAATTGCACTAATATCATATCAACGATAAAGGTAGAAATTACAGCCTAGAAGCAGCGACTTTGGCTCACCCATAGAAATAACACGACTTGGCGTTCTAGCGTCCCTGTCGCGGCAACCAGGATGTAGGTATCTGATACCAATATTTTGAGGGTTTCAAACTATTTGTTCATCCAAAAATTATTCAAATGAAATACAAGTCTACTCACTTCCGAAAGGAATGCTTTGTTTGACCAAGGCTCTTGCATGGCGGAAAAGGATTTATGGGTGAACATGACCCATAAGGTCGACAGAAAACGAATGCTGTCGATATTCTTTATGGTTTCTTCAGGAACGTAGAAATTGAACAACTTTCGAAAATTGTTGGGTAGAGAAAATGCAGTCAATAACTTGTTAGAAGTACCTAGAATAGAACAAACAAAATAATTTGGTTAACTTAATCGAGCACAGATTTAAATACATACGTTTATTTTATTCATTTATTTGAGGTACTTAAATTGCACGTTCTGAATCAATTAATTATATCTGCATATGATAATTTTTATTGGTGAGAGTAGGAGGGTTTATTAATTTGGCTGGGAAAATTAATTTCACATACATTCCAGGGTTATTTTACATGCCACAATCGACTTGGGACCAACGGCTTTACTTCCCTTTCAAAGGAAATAGTGGTACGGATTTTTGTATCACAAGAAATAACTGTCAAACGCTTGAACCCATCAACATCTTGTTATGTGGTGTGAACTTTATTAATATATATATAAATATATATATATATGATTAGGTCAAGTTGGTGGTCACATGGGTCAGGTTCTCAATAGATTTGATTACTAGTGTTGGGAAGGTCGATGCTATAATTTTTGCAGAGCACTATAATGGGTTTTTTCTCACATGCGGTTTATTAATTAGTTTTTTCCATCATCTTCTCAGGTTGAAACAATTACCCTTTCTATTAATCCACCCTTGCCACTTCTTTCATTTGTATCAAACCATCAAAGGCATTTATAATAAACTTACTAGCAAAAACTTAAGGACGTGTGATATTTATGCATCAAATTAATTTTGTTGACATGTTAATTACTCATTTTTCTGATCATTGGATTGAAATTTATGTATTTATTGAAAAATTCAAGGATACAAATTTCATTAATGACATGTAGACCTATTTGTATCAAAACTTATTTAATTAAGAAATAATTTCAAATCACTAACACCTATTGTATACTAAATTCCAATTTGAATCCACAATTAGGAGATTAGAGATAGAAATTAAATGTAAAGCTTAAATATCCTTCTCATTAACGATTAGCCGAGATTTAAGATAGCTAAAGGATTACGCTCAAACCAGAAAAATGATCTAAGTGTGGTTTTCTTCATACTTGATTTAACAATAGCGATGTGAGATCAGTTTAATCAATCGTATTAAAAATTACACATGGACCTGGTTCAATTCCCTTGTCTAGATGTAGTTTTTAAATTAATAATTATTCTGTGGTCTCCTCCTTCTAAATATTTAATTATATTTATTTGCAACTTTTGTGTTGAAATTCATTCTTTGAAATAAATCTTTATTTTTAATTTTGTTTTACTTTTTTAAATATGGTAAAGTGGTTTTACTTGTTAAAGTTCAACTGTTTTCTAACATATAATACAGAAAATTGTGCGACGTCTGAATCAGACTATGCTACCTACACAAGTTTGGGGTTAGGTATGGTATGTGGGTCACCAGTTGTCACAAATCTAATACTACCTGACTCTATCAAATTGACTTTTTTTATTTGACAAAGAAGGTAGAGTTTATATTAAATTTTCATGCATTTTCGTGAATGTATAGTTGGAAACCATTCATAATAAAAGCCCCTCCAGTCCAAACGTATGATATCCGAACATGACCTCTTTGTCACAGAAAAATCTAAGTGAATGAAGTTGTCTTCTTAGCTAGTAATAATGCTTTGAATTGAATAAACATAATAAAAAATAATGTATACATAAAGGTGCTTGCTTGTGGATGTATGCTTCATACTTGTTATTATTAGTTTTTTAGTAATATTTTTATTTGAAAGTAATGAAAATATCACTGTATTCAAATATTTTATATTCAAAATAGGGCTACACAACTACTATTAATAAAGCATATATTGCGCTATCAAGAGTTGGGAGTTGAATGGTTAAATGATTCAATATATATAGAGAGAAACACAAACTTAATTTCAGATAATGTTACATTAATCTTCCCGCCTAGGTGTACACATGGACTAAATGTAAAAATAGTCTAGTTTGGTTTACCAATCACAAAGAGATCAGAATTTGAATTAAGGCTGGGTGTTATGAGATTAGGTTTTTCCTAATTGAGTTCTCACCTTCCCTTCACGGAAATTCTTGTTTAAGTTCTATTTTAGTCTTCCTTAAGTCAGTAGATGAGGAAAGTCCTGAATCATAATAAAACGAGATAAAATAAATTCAACTATATAACTCGTTTTTAATCACCACGTGGGTTAACTTCCCACCTAAAAAAAACAACACCGGCAACATATTTGACTGGTATTACCTTGAACAACTTTTACCAGAAAATCCAGCCAAATACCGGTCAATCCTGTTCATAACCACTCATCGGAAAATCCTAACTTATTTAAACAAACAATCGGCCGCTCGGCTGTTGCCCGACCCTGAATATCAAACTTGACAGAAGAGCCAAGCTAGGTCATCGGAGAAAGGGCTGATTATGCTTTGTGAGCTACAGGCAGCAGTCGCTAGCCCTTATCCTCATGGTACAAACAATGAGTTATAAAAATACATATATTTATATAAAGGCATTCAAGGCCGTAACCAGCCAATTATTTCATGGGAGGAGGGGGGTTGGTGGGCACATCCCCCAATTGCCAGAAGCTAGAAAAAATTCTAAATAATATCTGAAATGTTTAAAATGGCAACATAGCCCCCTAATTGCCAGAGGATGGAAAAAATTCTAAATATTAAACCCCTCTAGAAGCTCTCTGATGTCCTTACGGTAACACAGCCCACTAATTTGTACTTGTATCTTAATTCTGATATTGTTTGAATCACAAATTAAGCCGTATATAAGCCATAAAATGTCGGGGTGGAGGAAGGGGGGGGTTGAACCCCCAAAACACCCCTGGCTAAGGCCTTGAAAGCACTTATTTATTTAGAAATCCATATTTGATAAAACAATAATAATCAATTTTATCGTAAATATATTCCTTTTCCCTAAATGAACGTCATTTTTTTTTATTTTCAACTCCATTTTGTGCTTATACAAATTTTATTTACGCTAATATGTTAAGAATAAGAAAAACAATATTAGACTAAATATACCCGAATCCATTAGGAAAAACCACCTCTGTGGCCACATGGTCTAAGGCGCTACTCTCGCAGTAGACTAGATTGCCACTGACGGGGAAATAGAGGTTCTAGTCTCGGTAGGGTGTAATGAAGGTGGTTTTTACAAAATAATTTCCCACTACTATCTCCACTTAAATGAAGGTATACTTACTCTAAATATAAAATTCATCATCTCTAAAACCATTAGCATTATTAGTCCATAAACGAATAGTCTGAACGGGTAGTAAGACGTGGCGCTAAAGAAAACTATAGTTGAGAACCCTCACTACACCAAGCCGCTTGGTCACAAATAAACCAGATTATCTGAGCCTAGCATTTAGTCTGCATGACCACCAATACGAGTAATAGACATTATATTTCAATAATGTACTACATATAGTTTTTGCCTAAAATAGGTTTTATTTTTAACTAGTTTTAAATTAAAGAAATTATTTAATATTTAATACAGTTGGAGAAAAAAATACTGAAGATCTTAACCCAGAGTTCTATTTCTATACATAAATTTTAAAATCGTTAAGCAAAAATTTTGTTTATGATAATAATTTTTATTACGTAGAACTTTAAGTTCACTAGTAATGATTTTTTAAGATCACAAAAATCTCTAGTCTGTGTTGTAAAATAATGCAAACGCATAGTTGTTTCCAATTAAACCACTGATTTCTAAAATATATTTTGGTGGAGAAAAGAGACCACGAGCTTAGGTCAGTATTTTTTAACATTTATCTAGCAAAAATAAAATTGTGGACAGAAGAAATAAAATATGAGCTCAGTATATACGTTTAGCGTTATTATTACTTTCTCGCTATCTTACAGATAGAGAAAGTATTTTGATCGACAAAAAATTGAACTCGAGATTTTGATGTACGTTTCATGACCCCCCAAATAAAATAAAATTAAAAGAATTGAATTTCCGTCTGTCTGTCTGTCTGTTTGTCTGTACCTTGGACTAGAGCTTAAACTATTTTACTGATCGGCACAGTTTCTTAGATATTGGCAAATATTTTAATACAATTTTGTGAGATTTAGTTGTAAAGAGATACTGCTTATATGTTTACACAATAATTCTGTAATCTCATAGAGTAATTGAATATAAGTTAGTCTCTCAAAAAGGTAATGTTATTTTTCCTTAAACCTCTTAGGAGAAATGTTTGTACAACAATGATATATCTCGATTTTAGACTCAATAGTCAATATTTACATTTTTTATTGGTCAAAATTTATATATGAGGAATTAATTAGCAATGCGATGACCTGAAGATGTTAAACACATAATAAAATGTTAAAATTTTAACTGAAAGTAGAAATTTTAATATGAAGTGTTGACCCAGGTGGACTCAAAATTAATCATTTTTATTGGTCCAAACATACAAATGAGGACATTCTTTAGAAATAAACTTACAAAATTTAAAATTATGATTCAAAAAATGTTTTATGTAAGTATAGCGCAATTTATGCTTGAGTTTAATAGTGTATATTATTTCGTTTAACATATATTACGCGTTTTGAGTAAATATCTCCATTTTAAACAATAGAACGAGAAAGTCCGTGCGGAGTTTTGTATCATTTATTTTCATTGCATATTTTTTATGATCTTAGCATAGTCTGTAGCGTGTCTGCCTCCTGAGCTAAGTGTCCTGGGTTCAGTTCCCAGCAAGGCCGAAAATTTATAATTGATGAAAATATGTGTTTACCCTTTCACATTGATAGATTAACAGCCGGTGACTGTATGTTGTTCTTGTCCTAGTCTTGAGTTAAATTATAAGGCATATGAGAGTTCTATCAAGCCTGCATTGGAAAATATATGACCTGATTAAAAAAACTTATCTAGGCCACTGACTGGAAACAGTAACGGAAACTGACCAGGATTTTATCTCATCATCTAAAAAGCTTATTTTCAAATACCACTATGGCCATGAGATATATATTTTTTAAATGTTAAAATAATTACACATAGAAAGTTAAGTTATAAAAACTGTCAAAAATACGAACTTTGACTCATGCTCACTTCCTCCTAAATTTAAAAGTTAGAAATATCTCACCCTCGACGGCAGTTATTATCTTGTCCTTTTTTTTCCTGGTTTGTATTATATGGTAAGTACTTGATGCTGCTGTCAGAACAACCAGAAATATAATAATGGAGCTGGAAAAGATAATTTCATTTGTTTAAAGGAAATAGCTTACATCTGTTACATGGTATTGGATAGATAGGTGGGAATACTAAAGTGATAAAAGTATTTAGGACAAAAATAACAGTTCGGGGGTATTCAAGAATAGTTGTAGACTATTGGTCATTTAAAGGCTCTGGTTTTTGTCTAAAATCTACAGAAAAAGGAGGATTAGATGATTTTATTTATGTTTTCTGATTGGGAAGTTAAACATGTTATAAACACAAAATCGTGCCAATAAACAACTTACAAAGGCACAATAGTAACTAGGAGAGAAGTATCAATTAAAAACAATACATTAAAGAATGAGAATATTCTGTAATGTTAGTTTATGCTCTCATTGAGATAATTCTATCTATGATAAAATAATGTTCCAATTAGTATCTACAAGCAATCTATCAGTTTACTCCAACACAAAGATCAATTATTTACTACCTACGAAAACATGTTCTCAGTTAGTAGCTACAAGCAATATATCATGTTACTCCAACATCATGAGGAGCGTTACATAACTACCTACAAGATGGGTTTTTTCAGTTATTTTCTGCAAGTGATCTATCGGGCTACTCCAACATAAAGTGCATTTGTTGGCTACCTATAAAATTGTATGTTCTCAGCTAATACCTATCAGTCTATCAGTTTATTCCACCAAAGAGTTATGTACCACTCACAAAAAGAAAATGTCTCCCTTCCTAAGCTTCATTTGAGAGGACACTTGGCATGCAGACTCCTCCACATTCACCTCCACGTGTAGTCCCGTGTCTTTGGTAGCCTCCTTGGCCAAGCGACCAAGTGTGGCCTCAAGGTCCTTGGCGCTGCAAGAGGAAGGCAAGCACAAGGCCATCTCGAAACGGGAGCACTCAGGTAGATATGATAAGCCCTAGAATAAAACGTGGTACACACAAAATATTTTACTTGGATATTTATTCAAAATTGTCTACTTTGTGATGTTATTGTCTTGTTGCTTTGACTTTTTTTTTTTAGTGCATCCTTAAATGGGCTGAAAAAGAACGTGTGTTGTGGTACATATTTTTGTTATTTTTGTAACAAAATCCTTTTAGCAAAAATAAAATTAATATTGATTCAGTGAATACATTTAGTTCAATTTTCTACATTAATTTCTCTCAACAGCTCTTGAATATTTGTCATGAGAATCGCTATATTTGAAAATAATTTTTTAAATAATATAAAAATTCATGTTATAAATATGTGATGCTCATGAAAAATATCTAAGAAAAGTAAATAGTACCAGATAATTAAACATATGTTTTAAAACAATATTTTATGCATGTTTCCCAAAAAATGATTTTTCTACTAAAAATAAATATATCTACCCTTTGTGCATGTGCTCTGTTATCTCACCTCAAGGGTCGCTTCTTTAGTTAAGCTCAATTTTTTTTATATTAAATATATTTGAACATATTTGTAACCCATATTTAAAACTGACAATGCATATTTAAACAACTTTTTATTATATAACTTTAAAATAAAACCTCATTTTTTTAAATAAGAACATATTAACCAGACCAATTATTATCTCGTTAAACAAGTTTCCTGATATCCCCTTTAAATTAAACCACTTAACTTACATTATTCATAGTCATTTAATTATAGCTAGCACTATTCCAAACAATTATGCATGATTTATTTTCGTTTTATTTTCATCGCTATATAATTCAAATTTAATATTCATTTGTGTATTAATGGATTTGTGTTTATGTAACTATAGATATTGCGCATCTAGGCTACATCAATCGTGGCCCAATAGCCTTAAGATTAGCCAGTACTAATAAACCTTTGTCCAGGAGACGCCCAAATATACTTATTGTATCCATAGAAGCACTTTCCTCGTCTCGACGAAATGAAATGATGGTGATAGTGAGTATGAAGGTGTGGAACCGGTAGAAACTCTTAAACCTAAAATATAAGCCTAACTAACCAAACCATGGAAATATATAATTTATGCCTAACTAACCAAACCCTGGTTAACTTTGGGGTAATTTCCCTTTGAGGAAAAATACCCAAGGTACCAGCCTGGAATTGAACCCAGGACCCCTAAACTCGTAACCAGGTGCACAGACCACTGGAACATTGGGCTGATTGTTTCTGAAAACCAAGAACTACAAAACGAAGACATTTGTAAGGCGGAAATTGGCACACGTAGATATATTTAGGGTGTGTACCTCAGCAGTATATTTATATTTTTACTAAAAATATAATTATAGCGTGATAGGGCTCTTATACAGTCACCTGTTTGAAAATTTGTTATATATATATATATATATATATATATATATATATATACAACCAAAGTTAAAGTCGTCTGTTTGTCTGAATAGTTTTATGTATATATATAAGTTGCATAGGAGCTAGGCACGTGACACTGCACATGTAATAATGGCAAGTACTTTCTGTGATATAGGGCCGTTAATGATTACCCTCAGAACATCTTCGCATTTATATATGGACTGATGTGTTTTTTACTATTAATAGTGCTATGTTCTGCTTCCGTGCTCCAAGCTATAGAGGTTTGCTATACCATGCGCCTATCTCTTATGCAACTTGTTCTACACGCATGTTTGAACAGCTTCGCTATCCCGGCGTTGTACGCCGAAACCTTGGACAAAATTTAATGGTATTAGCATAGCTTTCCGGATGTAAGTGTATAAGGATTTTGTATCGCTTTTAGTTCAAACAAGATATATGTGCAGTTTGGGCTATGCGTTTCCAAACATTCCTTATATTAATATTGTAGCTTAAGATATATATATATATATATATTCCATTCAACACAGGCTTCCCCCACTCCCCTCTCTGACACTCACGATGCTGGGCGTACGCTAGCACCATCTTTGTGTGTCAGGGAGGGGAGTGGTGAGGAATAATTTGTGTTCGTTCCTGTGGCGTGCTACTTGTGTTGTCTACCCACCAGGTGAATTAAGAGGCTTTACTGCAATTTTACCTGAAGATTACATTTGCTGAAGTTCCCCTACGGGATTTGGCACTGTTTAAAGAAGCTTTATTTTTTATATTTATTTAGCACCGCGTCTTACTACCCGTTTAGACTACACGTTTACGTACTAACGCTAATGATTTTAGGGATGAGGAAGGTTTAATTTATAGGAAGTGTACCCACATTTTCCTGCAAGAAGAGTGGAAAAACATTTTGAAAAAACCACATTCAATACACCTGACCAAAATTAAAATCTCAATATTCCCTTCATCGGCAGTCTAGTCTAACACGAGAGTTGCTCGTTAGACCATGCGGCTACCTAAGCGGGTAAGAAGCTGTATTATATTATTAAAATTACCAACAACGATCAAAAAAACTATATTGAGCGTTATATATAACATAAATAACATCATCTTTGTAGGTGACCTGGCGGTCTAGGGGTAAGTTGTCAGACTTCTACGCTGGCGGCCGGGATTCGATCCTCGATCCCGGCAAAGATTTATCTGATTACCAAACCCTTCCTTCACCTCTGACAAGACATCTTGTGAATGTGAGGAATGCCAAGCCTCCACCGTGGTTCGGATTCCACGTTAAACTGTAGGTCCTTCATTTCATCTCACAATCACCCTACCATTACACATTAGCGTAAGTGCGTATAACCCGAANATCTTGTGAATGTGAGGAATGCCAAGCCTCCACCGTGGTTCGGATTCCACGTTAAACTGTAGGTCCTTCATTTCATCTCACAATCACCCTACCATTACACATTAGCGTAAGTGCGTATAACCCGAATGGGTAGTAAGACGCGGTGCTAATAATAATAATATCATCTTTAAAAAATTGAAAGCTGCAGAGTACACTCTATGTTATGTCTAGGAGAAAATTAGTATCATTTTAAACAGTAATTAAAGGTTCTTCAAACGGTGACTAATCTCAGGCCAGATTCAATGGTGATCAATACTCCACAGTATGGTTACATTTATTCTTTACAAGTTAATGCTATTAAAAATTTCTTTATAACAAATGTTATTCGTCTTGTGTCCTTAAAGGTGATGGTTAAATGCCCTTTCTAACCATGATTCTCACTCTAGCGAGCTAATAAAATGAATAACAATCTGTCTATAGAAACAATATAAGTTCAAATAATTTCATATAAATTCACCCACATTTTTTTGGGAGATAATATAAACCAATGCAAGGTTCTGCGACACTATCCGTGTGGTCATCATCACTTGTCAAAAGGAAAGGGACAGAGAGACTTAAAAAGTAACTAAATATGTAATAAAGTATTTGCCTAGAGAGAGAATAGTAAACCACTCCTATTTAGAGTTGTGAAGCATTAAAACTGATCATTCGTGTCGGTATTAGAAAAACCATCAGTGTGGCCACTCGTAATTCGTAGTTTGCCAAGTGTGCGGTCAAGGTTTGCGGACACCCCAATTCGAACTATACTAACGAATATAAACTACATGTAATCAAAACAAATGAATGCTTGAAAGTGTAGGATAATAATGATCTGCTGAATGGTTTATTTCTATGTCAAACAAATCACCACCTAGAAATCCACGGCTCTTACACAGAAAACGAAATCCCATAGGAGATAAGGGATTAAGAGCCCATTTCTCTATCGATTGATTTGAAGTGTGATTTTATGTAATCTTCACTCACCAACAGAGAAATTGATATTATTGGTAAAAGGTATTTCATTTTAAATTAAAAGGTTTCAATATCAATATTATGATGAAATTTAAGTTTTATGTGCATACAAGCCTAAAAAGTAGGTCTTGTAATTTTGTATACCGCCATATTGTTCTGTCTGCCTATTCCTAGGCTAAAGCCAAATTAGTTTGATTGATTTTATTAAAACTTAATATTAAGTCATAAATAAGATTACAGTTTTGGATTTTTTTTAAAATTATAACCTTATAATCAAGGGTAATTTTCTTATGAGTTTTTTAATTGAATTTTATTGATAATGACAATTTTTTGTTCAAAGTATCCCAATATCTGGGAAATGCTTTGCATGAAAAATAACACCAAAGTAAGTTTTTATTAGCTAAATAAAAATAAACTACATAATACACTTTTTTACTTACTAAGATAATGTCAAGCAGGTGATCTCTACCGGACGTCAGACAAACCTCAGCACCTTCCTCACTATATACCGTCTAATTATTTCCAACCTACCTGGTATATATATACATATATAATATATTATATATGTGTATATATATGTATATAATTTATATTATATATGTATATATAATATATATAATTTATATTATATATATGTATATATAATATATATATAATTTATATTATATATATATTATATATATATAATATATATATAATTTATATTATATATATATTATATATACATATATATAATATAAATTATATACATATATATACACATATATAATACATATATATAATATATTATATATGGGTATATATACATACAGAATGTTTGTAAGCTCATAGCCCAAACTGCACATAAGTTATAATTTATTGAAGCAAAAATAGTACAAAATTTATTTACACCTATATCCAGAAAACCTTGATTATACCCTTAAATATAATGTTTTGGCGTACAGTGCGGGAGAGCATAGCTAGCTATTCAAGCTTGCGTGTACAACAAGTTGCATAGGAACTAGGCGCGTGGCACTACACAGCTTGCCGTTATTACATATGCAATGCTGCGTGCCTAGCTCCTATGCAACTTGTTGTACACACAAGCTTGAATCGCTCTGCTCTCCCGGCGCTGTACGCCGAAACTTTGAATACAACTTAATAGTATTAGCATAGTTTTCCGAATGTAAGTGTATGTGGATTTTTTATTACTTTTGGTTCAAACAAGCTATATGTGCAGTTTGGGCTATGAGTTTACAAACATTCTGTATATAGTATGAAACATTTAAATTTGAGATGTATAAATAATAAAATAATACACCTTGGGATGAAAATAAGTGAGAATAGAGAGTAAAAGATATTACATAATGATAAGTTACATACCATGTACTCATCACCATACCAAACATTAGGGTAATCTCGTACGTGCAGCATGAATGAAAGAAACGAAATCCTCTTTCGAGGTGTTGACTATAATAGCTAATGAGAAGAGACCAATGGGAAGATCTATACGCAGATATAGTGTAGTTAAATAAACCAAAAACATTAAAATTAAAAAAAATATAAGGGCCCACGTATTTGGGATATCCTTAACTGTGCTTTTACATATTTTGCAGGCCTAAAGTTTTAAATCACGTGATCACCAATGTTGGTAGCAGCAAAATCAAGAAACAAAAATTGGAAACTTTTCATATATAATGTACTTAGGCAATATTTTTAAATGGCTTAAACGATTTTGTTTAAAATGGGTAACTGGGAAGTATTTTTTAAATGATTAAAAATAACAATATAATTATTTTTGTATAAAAGAGTTAATTTGGGATAACTTACTGGTAATTGGTTTTTAAAAAATTTGAAATTAAAAAACTATTGTGATTTTTTAAAATTCATATCAGAGGGATTATTTAAAAGATAAATATTAATGCATGTTGAGTTTTCTAAAATAAATAAACTCAAGAATAAATTACCTATAACATATTTTAGAAAATTTGAAGTTGTTCTAGAGTGTTTTTTGATTTAGTTAATATGGTATATCTGGCAATTGTTTTAAAATCATGAGAAATAAGAGTATATTTTTATTTTTACAAACATAAATAATTTGAGTGATAATAATTAATAATTAGTAAATTTTTTAAATCAATAATATTTTAATTAAAATTAATATATGAGGAGAGTCTATTACTTATTATTATTATTATCATTATTATTATTATTATTATTATTATTATTAGAAAATAGCATATAATTTTTCCTGAAAAAAATTAGTTATTTAACTAAAAGTTCATTTTAAATAAAACACCCAAACTATGATGCAATATTAGAAAGTTTGTAAGAATGTGTTATATCATTTATTTTGATATAATATGGTAAAATAGTTTCACTGGTATTAGTTATATTATTTATTTATTTTTAAATTTAGTACTGAACACCGCATCACTAAGCTACGTCTGGTTGAAGGAGTATTATCTACCTAAACGGTGTGCTATCCGTGGTCTAAGACGGGATTTTTATGGTACTTCCTTTTTCCTAAACGGTTTTCGATATATACATATAACTATTTTCTGTTAGTTAATTTTATCACCTAAAAGTAAGTATATAAGATTTTTAAAAGAAAAATATGGGGATCTCTTTACAATATTTTGTCTGTATATTTATTTTCATTGTGATTGATATAGTAATTAAATATTAGAAAAACTGTGAATTATGTTTTAAGTTCCAAATTTTTTTTAAATTAAATGATTGTATAAAATCCATAATGTTTGTAAGATAAACAAATTGTTTGGGTAGTTAGATAGCTAAAGTGTTTTTTTAACTATTTTACTGGGGGTGTATAATATGGAGGGAGAATGGTACAGACTAGTGATAAAAAATGTATCTCCCAAGGCCGAGTAATGGGATGATCTCTTTTAATAACTATAGAGATTTAGCACTTTAAATTCATTAAGTGAAGGGGCATGTAAAACAAATTCATTACTCGTTTAGCATATTTTTAAAGGTGGTATTTACCATCATATTACTGGTAAAATGAAACTGCTTCATCAAATCTAATCACTCTTACCTTATGATTATTCCATTCCCGATGTCTTCTTCCTGATGTCATCATGTCGAGTATTCTGTCTAATGTCACCTTGCCTCCTGAACCTTTATCCACAGTGTCCAGCCTCAGCATGGTCAGGCAATATTGACTGGTGAAACCCAAAGATTTCTCGTAGCCAGCTGTAGCTTTCAAACACTCGTCGTAGTTGCCTAGACTCCTGATATTTCCTTCTAGAATACCACTAGGAATAGATCCACTGGAGTCCAACACTGTAACATACACCAATACCGATACACTTGTCATAGTCTCCTGATATTCTCCTTTAACATATAACTAGGATTAGAACCACTGGATTTCATCACTGTAACATACATCAATATCGACACACTTGTTATAGTCTTCTGATATTCTCTGCTAACATATAACTAGGATTAGAACCACTGGATTTCATCACTGCAACATACATATATACCGGCACACTTGTCAAAGTCTCCTGATATTACTTTCTAGCATACCACTATGAATAGAGCCACTGGAGTACAACACTGCAACATACAGCCGACATACCGACACACTTGTCATAGTCTCCTGATATTCTCCTCTAACATATAACTAGGATTAGAACCACTGGATTTTATCACTGTAACATACATCAATATCGACACACTTGTTATAGTCTCCTGATATTCTCCTCTAACATATAACTAGTATTAGAACCACTGGATTTCATCACTGCAACATACATCAATACCGATACACTTGTCATATTCTCCTGATAATCCCTTCTTTCCCTATGAAGAGCCACTGGAGTACAACATTGCAACATACAGCAATACCGACACACTTGTCATAATCTCCTAATATTCTCTTATAGCATACCACTAACTACTAGGAATAGAAAGCCACATGAGTCCAACCAACATTCCACCTAAAATACCTAAATACCAATACGATACACTTGCCATACATAGTCTCCTGATATTCCCTTCATGCAGACCTTTAGAGAACCTTTGTAATCCAACCTTATAAGATAAAAAAGACAATACCGGCACACTATTACAACACTGTAACATAAAAAATACGAGCACACTAGTTATAGAGATTCTCCTGATATTCCCTTCACGCAGGACTTTAAATAACCTTTTTATTTCAAAACTATAAAATAAAATAAATACTAGCACACTAGTCAAAATTTCCTAATATGGCTAGAGAGAAATACTATGAATATATATTTTGTAACCCGCTCCATTCGCTATAATCCAGTGATATTCCTTGCAACAAAAAAAAGCCTATATGAAACCTTTTAAATCATAGCTATATATTTCCTTAAAGATCACCTTTCTCAATCAATGTGTTCATGAGTATAGTTAAAGTGTGGATACCTTGCCGGTATTAGGACGTATATCACTATCAAATATCACAACTTAAAACTTAGCTTAAAAAAAGTCCAAATACCTCTTATCACCCAAAACTATTTCTAAGAAATAATATTAAGTTTCAGATAAATACATTCGAAATTACAAACATGTATTTGTACGCCAGCTAAAATCGAACTAGTGTGTCCGTATACAATTTCTAACATCATTAAGGTAGATTAAACTTATCATGAGACACTTAGTTGTTGCAATATAATTTATTTGTGAGTCTGACATAAACACATTTTGATTAATTTCCTTGGTATGTTAAACTAAAGGTAGATAAACGACCTACCGCTGGGAATAGGTGTCAGTATCGTACAGTCTGGTTTGTTGGTTACGTATAGGTCTGGATTCGAGTCCTAGACGGGTTTATTGAAGTGTTTATTTTTCCTAAAGTCCATCCTACTCTCCCTCCATGAAAATGAGGATGGACTTATTCTCTATTTTACGTTTCTCAGTCCGAACCCAAATATGCGGATAGCTTGGACTAATATTAATCCGAGGAGCAATAATGTAAGAAGACATAATCAAAGCGGTTGAGGAGGTTAGAATATAGGAAATTCACTCATATCACCGTGGAACAGTATGGGAAAACCAACGTAATAAATCACATCCGAGATGCTAAACATGAACTCCCCACCACCAGCAATCTAGTCGGAACATCCAATTGTTATATTGAAGTAAGAATTATTAATACATTGTAATGAAATTCAATAGGAAACCATGAGTTGCAAAATAGTATGAAAAAATTAACGAAAAACAGTACAAGATAAGCTTAAAACATAAAAAGCTACCAATTATTTATAAGACGAAGGAAGTTTAATGCGTCACTCTTGAAATAGACGATTTTCCTTGATGGTTTTCCACTCTTCCTCCGCACAAATGCGGGTAACTTACTTTAAATTCAATCTTCTTCCTTATATTACATTAGCACAGTTAACACATAGGGGTATAACCTACACGGTTAGTAAAACGTGGTGCTTAAAAAAACTAGGTTAACAGGTACAGCCGTCTCTGGCATAATCTTTCAACTAAATTTAAAGACGTTTAAAACATATCGGTGTTCACAGAGTATAATGCGTCATGGTCGTATTGGACTGGATAGCCAGTGACAAGGATTATTATTATTATTAGCACCGCGTCTTATAACCGTTTGGGTTGTACGCACTTACGCTAATGTGTAATGGTAGGGTGATTGTGAGATAAAATGTAGGACTTAGAGTTTAACGTGGAATCCGAACCACGGCGGAGGCCTGGCATTCCTCACATTCACAAGATGTCTTGTCAGAGGTGAAGGAAGGGTTTGAGTAATCAGATAAATCTGTGCCGGGACCGGGGATTGAACCCCGGCCGCCAGCATAGATGTCTGACACCTTACCCCTAGACCGCCAGGTCACCACAATGTGTAATGGTAGGGTGATTGTGAGATGAAATGGAGGACATAGAGTTTAACGTGGAATCCGAACCACGGTGGAGGCCTGACATTCCCCACATTCAAAAGCAGTGACGAGGAGTTTTAGGCTATAATCCTAGTCAAGTGTACTGATAGTGGGTTTTCCTAAGTTGTTTACCAATACCCTTCGACGTAAATGGTAGTAATATTTCTTATATTCCATTATCGTAGTTGATCTATGCGTACAGCCCTAACGAGTTTCTGTTTCTATTGGTCAACTCGGCTTCGTGAAAATGTTTGGCACACCTATGAAATGGTTGCTTCTTCCAATATTAGTTTCATTTTCCAGAATCATCACAGAACATAGATATGTATCCAAGATATAAACAAATAATCTTAGTTTGGTTGGCAAATAAAATGAAATGAGGAACACAGCGCTTTTGTAGTCTATACATGCATCGATTTGTTTTATCTTTGTTCACGTCTTACACATATTATACACATATTCAAGTACAATAAATAGAATGAAATGTTCAAGGTTGATAAATATTTGCTACTTTGCTAAAACATTCTAGCCATTTTGTGTGTGGTATTAATAACTTCATGAAGTTTCGAAGAGTAAATACGACTGTTTAGGTTTGATCAAATTGGTGTTCCTTTTCCCCTTCATGTTATTCAAAATATCAACAATAATTTATTATACTTTTAAATAGGTTACAAGTATGATAGAAGTGCCGCGTGTATTGTCAGTTGATCACGCTGACACTGGGCCGTGTCTTAAATAAAATTGAATCCGACATTCACCCGCCTCGGTAGCGTAGTTGGCTAACGCTCTTGTCACGTGTTGAGCTCGACTGCTGAGGACGGGGAGATCGAGGTTCGAATCTCGGTCGGGTGAACTGAGGGTGGTTTTTCCTAAATGGTTTTCCATTCTCCCTCCACGCAAATGCGGGTTCACTTCCTCCAATTTAACCTTCCTAAAACCTAGTCCATTAGCGTAATCAGTACTTAAAGCGTATAACCCGAGCGGGTAGTAAGACGCGGTGCTAAATAATAATAATAAAAGAATCTGACATTCGATTAACGATAGACTCACGTTGATATCCTTTTTTTATAGTCAATTTGATCAATTTGAAATCAACTATGGTCACGTGGACAAAGACGTCATTCTTGGATAGTATAGTGGTGACATCGGGGTTCGAATCCAGGTTGGGTGTGCTAAATTGTTTTATATGAAATTTCTTCCTTACCTTCTTCCAAGTAAATGCGGTTACACTTTCTATTAATTTTGTATTCCTAATCCCTACCTAATTAGTGTTAATACGTGAATATACTGGATAGGTAGCAAGACATATAGAAAATGCACAAATATAACTGCTTTTATATGAATTTCAAAATGTACACAAACTTTTGGGTACGTGGTATAAACGTAAAAAATCACTTAGTTTGATTTGCCGTGGTGACAGGGATGTTGTAGTTTGAATCCCGACTGGGTGCACTAAATATGTTTGTTTTTCCTAAATTATCTTCAACTCATCCTCCTCTATATTCAACCTTCCTCATCCCCATCCCAATAGTGTAATTAAAAATAACCCTTAACGCGTAGGGAAACGTGTTAAAAAATATAAAACAAGGAGGGACGGGGACAAAATATCAGTTTAGTCCATTCTTGTTTTCCGGTGAAAGAAAGAATTCCAATGTATCGGTGTTTTTTTTTGTTTTTCAATACCACCCTCCTCCTTCCAATACAATTAGTTTAGATATGAGGATAGCCTAAATGATTAATAAAACGTGAAACACTCAAACGTCATAATTTTATCCTTTCATATACGTGTTTAGGTACAAAAAAGTTTACCGAATATTTGTTCATGCACAGGAGCTATAGATAAGTTAATATATAACTTAATCGTGGACTTCAAAGGTTTTTTTTACTGTTCCGCCATCTTTAAACTACTAACATAAGGCATTGCAACATTCTACAGTAAATTTCACAACATTTGTGTCGCACAGGGAGCTTCTAATAGTTCTATCCGCGAAAGTTTACTACTCTATTTTAGTTGCGTCGTCAAACAGAGCTAACAAATATTTACAAACATTACGGAAGAAACGAACACATTCCTTGGAAATGTTGAAACGTTAATGTGCGAGTGACTCGCCCGACGTTCAACAAGATAATTATAGCTAATTCACAGCTAGGAGACAAGGCACATAGTAATTAGCTACCTGCGTTATTGGGCACGAGTATTAAAGTGTCAGCATCATTAGTATGGTTCGTTGTCGATGGGGAGGTCAGGGTTCAAATCTCTGGGTTAGTAAACAAATATAATTGGGTGAATATAGTTTGTTTCTTTTTATAAATAAAACTTATAATACATTGGTGAAACATTTGGATATTAAATGAGCCTCATCGGTTGTCACATGATCTAACGAGTCTCTCTTGCATTTGACTGAATTGCTGGTGATGGTAATATCGAGGTTCGAAGCTCAGTTGGGTGTACCAAGAGTGCTTTTCCCTGAATGGCTTTCTACCCTTCCTTCAAGTAGTATAAGTGCAGTTCCTCTGAATTATATGTCATTAGCATAGTAAGTAAGTTTAGCCTACTTGGAGATAAAGTGGTGTAAAATTTTATCAATAAAACTAGTTAAATAATGTATTTATTTATTTAGCACAGCATCTTAATATTCATTTGATTTATACGCTTAAGTACTAATCACGCTAATGAAAAAGAAAGTGGGAAGGTTTAATTTTTAGGAAGTGAACCCGCATTTACGTGGAGGGAGAGTGGAAAACCATTTAGTAAAAACCACTTCCAGTTCGCCCGACCAAGACTTGAACCTCGATCTCCCCATCCTTTTCAATCTGGCTAAACTCGACTAATTAACTGACGCAAATAAAAACTCTAAGACACTTCCCATAGATTTTACTAAAACATAAGCCCTTATGCTACGTTGAAAATTAAGTGTCACCTTTTAAATTAATTACTTTGACACCAAATCATTTTCAATCAAGTTTATTTAGTAAAAATAAATTAATCTTAAGTTTGTGGATTCTATGGAAGATTCTTAGTTTTAAGGATACCATTAAAATGCAAAAAAAAACTGTATTATTACCCATCCTGGTTATCCAAATACCTACAATAAGGGGTTAGGGATGAGAAGGTATAATTTAAGGGAAATTAATCCTAATTTATTTGGAGTAATAGTAGAAAAACATTTAATAAAACTACCGTCAATACATCCTACCAGGTTTCGAACTCTGCTCTCCTCAATATTGGCAGTTCAGTCCATTGCGGGAGCTATTTAGAGTCTAACGGCTAGACCATCCTAGGTCTACCCACCAATGCTGGTCAAATAAGAGTCTGAATTGTTTCTTTTTCAGCAATGAGATATACCTTTCATCACTAAAAAAACCACATATTTATCAAATAAGATAATATTTGATAGCCCATAGATCTTTTCAAATATGAATACGGTGACTAAACTAAAACATCATATTGTTCTAATCTTTTTATAAAGCCACGTCCCACTAACCGTTCAGGTTATACGCTTATGTTCTAATTAAGCTAACTGCTTTAGGGATTTGGAAAGTTATGTAGAATGAAATGTACACACATTTGCGTGGAGGGAGGTTGGAGAAACATTTTGTAAAACCACCTTCAGAACAACCATCCGAGATTCAAACCTAGAACTTCCTGTCATCGGTAGTCCAGCCTACTGCGAGAGTTGCGCGTTAGACCACGCGGCCACCGAACCAGGTAATATTATTTTAATGAAAAGCATCAAATTAATTGCGGATTAAAATTAACTGACAAACATGATTTTTATAAACTTTTCGAAGACCCTCCTCAGTGGCCGCATGGTCTAAGGCGTCACTCTTGCATTAGACTAAACTGCCGATGACTGGGAGATCGAGGTTTGATACCAGTCGAGTGTAGTGAATATGGTTTACCTTGAATGGTTTTCCACTCTCCTTCCACGCAAATAGGGGTATTATTCCTCTGAATTCATCATTATCTTAGGGGGTAGCCCAAAGGCTAAGAATACGTAGTGCTAAAACAGCTATTTTAAATGTGTAGATACCTAATTAAATTATAGTATTGACTCCTAATTAAGATAAAATTTATATTTGCTTATCAAATTGGGTTAAATTAATAGTAGTATCTTGTAAAACTTGTTCGTCACACTTTGACCTCTACATAGTATTTATGTTTTTTTTAAAGCTATTATTTGTAATACCCTTGAGCTTGTTTTTGGTTTATATGACCTTGAAGTGAGATAGTTTTTGTAATTGATGAAACGCGCTGGGACATTGAGTTGGAAAATTAATAATAATTTACAAATGTTTAATGTTACAAGGTTTTATTAACGATCTAGGATGAGCCAAGAAGTCAAAAAATCAATCAAAACATTCGTTATTATTGTATTTAGTGTTTGTTCACCTAAATAAAACTCGTATTGCTGTCAGTTAACCGGAACATTATGAAAAAAGTTCCACTCAAATCAGGAATAATATCGAAGTTTGGTTACTAAATTGAATCCATGAAATGGCTATTTTTTTAATTTTTAAAATAATTTATTTTTCAATTTTGTAATAAGATTAATGAGATTAGATATTTATGAACAATTTTAACTAGCAAAAACAATAATAGAGTGTAAATTAGTGAGTTAATACAGTCGGGAAATGGATACTATTACTCGGTCAGGTAATTGTTGACAACTCGTCTGCTTTCAAGAAATGTACAACTCAGAATATACAGAACTATAATTGTACCGGTTGTTCTTTATGAGTGTTAAACGTGGCCTCTTACCTTACATGACAAAACTTAGGGTGCTCCTAAACGAGGTGCTTAGGAAGATATTTAGTCCAAAAGTGGACTGGGGAGTGGAGGAGGTTACATAATGATGATCTACATTACCTGTGCTCATTACAATACACTGTTAAGATAATCAAATATCGTAGATTATTGTTGGCAGAACATGCAGCGTGAATGGGGAAATCTAGAATCTTGTTTAGAGTATTGACTGGCAAACTCAAAGGGAAAAGACCATTGGAAAGACCTTGGCACAATTGGTAGGAAAACATTTGAATAGAATCGAAAGAAATAGGAATAAATGTGGTGGACCGGATATAACTAAATCAAGGTAGAGATAGTTGGCGTACTTAAGTGTGGCAATGGACTTTCAAGTTCCCAATGTCCTAGAGTTTGTGAACTGGATTAACTGGTCTCAAATTCCACGTTTTTACAACAAGGTCCTCTGGTTATCGTACTACGATGTCGAATTTGGTTCGAGCCGTTTGACCTACGGGTGCTACGGACTATGAATAAAAATATGCTGCATTAACCTTGGGAATGGAAGGTGAACGAGTTTATATATATGACCAGTATTGAACAACAATCTCATCACCGGCAAACAAGACGAGACTAGACTGATGCCTTGATTATCATAATCAACGTTGCGGGACATGACGTGTTAGTCAATCTGGATCGTTTACTGATAGATATAGACTTATATAATACATATACTTTTTAAAGTCTAATGGTGTATGTATTTATTTATTTCCAGATGAATTTTAATACATACTTCTCAATGGGGATAGAAAGCTGTTAGATGAACTTGTAGAGGAATAACTCAAAAGTCATGTATTACCTCCAAAAATGAAAACTTATATAAATTAAAAACTATAGTAAATAAAATATTGTTTTTGTGTTTCGTTTTAATTCGCCGAAATTATATTTGCACTTCAAAACCAAAGTAAAATGATAATAAAAATAATAATTCCAACACCAAATCTACAGATAAATTATTGTAGGTGACATGTTTTCATAGTTGTGTTTGTTGCTTCGTATTTATATTAATATAAGAATGTTATTCTTCGGCAAATAAGAATTACATGGATAACTTTCAAACATCATTATTTAATTCTATATTATATTTACATACACACTTATTCAGATAACTCAATAATTATGTAACATTAGCCGCTAGCTAATATTACAATATACTGCAAACTTACCCAATTCTACCAAGACGTCCACGGCCATTCCCAG
>CABEEJ010001990.1:0-23008 GCA_901482245.1 Timema douglasi
GGAATAATATAAGAAATATTTAATAGGTAAACAATAATGAAATTTATATTAAAATAATAAAATATAAAGAAATAAATACTAAACATTTATCATAACTAATTTTACATATTAAGAGATCGAAGTTTTACGCGATGTCCTTGTGTAATTATCTATAAATTTTGGAAAGTCTAATATTAATATTTATTGTCCGAAAAAGAATTTTAAATTATAATAGCTGAAATAGAATTTTGTACCTTATAACATCCTGGACACCTATATGTGTTCAAGGACAGTATCCTAACAAGAGTAAATCATCCATCTGAATTTCACCATTATATACGATAACATTCTTGCTCAGAGAGGGGGAAAAGAGGGGTAACGAATACAAAGGAAAACACAAAAACAAAGAAGAGAGGGAAGGGATAACCAGACAGAGGTAGAAAAATGAGTATCTTGGAGAAAGACCTAGAACAAATGTTTTTTACATAGCACCATCTTCTCGGGCATGCACGTCACATTTTACCCAACATGCTCCGCGATGAATCACTGTTCAAGTTTACACAATTTTGACGCGATTAGTCTGCATATAATGTTTATCGTGGTATGTAGTCCTTGTGCAGGGAGTCGACTTGGGAGGCGCAACTACTAAATGGGGCATTGGTGAGTTCACTCATTTTTATTTTTAATAGTGTCCAATCTTGCTAATTTCTTTAACTCTTGTAGCTTTATGGTAATAAATGCTACACTGGAAATATATTTTCCTCTTTTGATAAAACTTATTTAAAAATTCACTTTTTCCCATGCAGGATGGGTCTTAGAATAGTCCTGCAGTATCCCCTGCTTGTCGTAATAAGCAACTTAAGGACAAAGCTGCTATGCAAGACGTACCTTGTGCAAGACACAGCTTTCCTAGATCTTTCCTTGTCTCTTTGCTTATGCGTGCTTTTTTTTCCTTCCTCTTCTCTTTTATTCCTTAGTTCTTCTCCTGCTGTTCACTCTTGTGTAGGAGCTTTTAGGCCCCCTATTGACAACCTTTGCAACATACATGGATTTTCTCAGAAAATTATTGGATTCCATTGCACTTGAGCTTCGTAATGGAAGTGCATTGGTTGAAATATCTTAGTAAAAGAAACCCGAGTCTGACAATAATCGATTACCCTACTCGGAGAAAAGATCCGTTGCTTCCATGAGGGTTCTGGGTGCAAAATCAGCACTTTCCTGCATCCACTTTCTGCGATAACCTCTCTCCCTGGCAATGCTCCATGTTAAGGTTTTCATGTATGTTGTCAAGTTAAACACTTGAAATATGTGTGTCATATTCCTGTGTTTAGTGTGAGTGATGGGACGCTTGACTGTTGTGAAATTATTGGTGTGCTGATTGATAGTGTTTACTGTTGAACTCTTAATGAAAAGGAATTATATATATGTTATAGAGCAGTGTGATCCAACCTTTTATGACACTCACAAACATAGCAGGCTGCAGGCAAAATCAAAAATAAATAATGGTAATAAAACATCAACACATCATCTTAATAAACAACTTTTCCCAGCCTGTGGCATGGTCAGTTTAGTAAAATGCCTCTATCTCCCTCTTTTCTTTCACCATTTAACTCCCTAAATCTCATCCATATAACATATACAATCACCCTTAGTCCAAAAAATGATCAATGATGACAGCAATATCTTTAAAAGGACAAACTCACTTTACCACAACATCCCCAGATGTTACACTGTTTAACATGAACACAATGTATGTAGTGAAGGAACACTTAAATTGAGCAAGGGAATGGGGAAATACAAATAGAGAAAGTCAATTTAAATTATTTGATTCAAAATAAAGTTTAAATAGACAATTTGAGCTTATAACCAATCCCTGAGATTATTTTCATGAATACAACAGAGTAGAGAACTAGTTGCTTCCGTTGAATGGGACGATAGAAGTGCCATCATTAAAAAAAAATCATTCTTTTTGGTGAAGCAATATGTGATTTGGTAACAATAATAAAACTCTAAGATTATCCAAACCATTGGTATCAAAATTATATATTAATACCCAAAAGGGACTGTAGTAGAAATAACTATTCAGTTCCAGCAATGCACTTTAAAACTTTAAAGGTAAAGAAAATCAGTTAAATTAAAAGGCCATATACAGTGAGCATACCAAGGTAATTTAGTCTATTCTTAGTGGTGATTGACTCTCACAACCCCACTTAGGAATGCCTCAACAGTGCTTATTATGTAAGAGCGATTAAAGCCCATACTAGGATATATAAAAGCGGAGAGGCTGAGAAAATACGGGGTGGACAAATCCACCTAAACCTACTCTCTGCACTGAGGGTATGAAACAATAGTCATTTGGACCCAGCAATCATCAACAGGTCTATAGTATTTAAATCCACTGTCCCAAGTCACAATAGTGGCCAAATCTACTTATATTAATAATGGTAGAACAATTCTTCAATAAACTAAAGTTAACTAGACCTTAACTGCCCCATGGAATAATATAAATCATTAGGACACTAATGTCTATAAATTAAGACGCCAGAAAATATACATAGTGGCTCCTAAGGACACCAAACAGAGACTACATTAAATTAACACTTAAACACATCCTAGCACATGTAATTAATCTGAGTTTCCTACACAAATATAATACACATGTACACGCTGCATCCCAGAAACATGATGCATTACCTTGAGTGACTAAGTTACTCCTAAACAAAAAGCATTATTATATTATAAATTGTCTTTTAATAAATAGACAAAGTGCCTCACATTCAACGGAACAAAATTTAAACCATGTTCTAACAAGTCTAAGCAGATGTTCATTAAGCAACTAAAATTTTCTATGAAGGAGATTTATCATTTTCTAAAAGAATTTCTCTGCTTTGTCGGTGAGACTATCGATTCTCTCTCCACACACATCAGTTAAGCGTTGAGCAGCTGGCGACTACAATAAAATGTAACAGCGTGTCTTCTTCAATTGGAGATTGAATAATAAGTTGTATTTAATGGGCTGAACACCCAAATATATATGATCAAATTAGTGGGCGAAGGAAGGGCGTATAAGGAGAAATCTTATTTCCCCATGCATCGTTTCAGTTTAGTAGATAGGTGGGAGTTTATCCAGTAACACTAATTCCTCTCAGCTAGAAGAGATAACTGTGGTGGGGAGCTTCATGTGCTTGCATGCAACATCCTTTCTTTCTCCTCAAGCAGTCACTAAAATTGATGAAGTAGGTATAATTGAATAGGCCATTTGGGCAAGCCAATGGCTTGCTAGTTTTAATAAGATTGTGCATGTTATCAAAATGTATTTTCATAAGATGAGATTGTAATGATACTGATTTGGACCCCTCTCATATATTAAAAAAAGGTCATGGATGAAGTGCATTTTCTTTAAGTATTGTATGTAAAATATCCTTTCAATACTTCATCCATGGATCATGCTAATTATAAACATATTGTTAGTGGTGGTTTGTTGATGGTTTATAGGTAAGATATTATGCAACATCGAATAAAGGTTAATCCATTATTGTGAAGGGTTAAAGACCTTAAGCCCGTCACACATTCTTATCTCCTCAATCGCACACCTCCTGGTATCTGCTCCTCCCATCTTTTACTTGGTCCCTGTTGCTGTCTTCTGCCTCCAAACCTCAACTCCATCACTCCATTTAGTTGCGGGCTGCAGGTTTGACTACATTGTTATAAATTTCAGAGATTTTTTCATTGATAAATTTAGTGTACCTGCAAAAAAATGTTACTCATATTTGAAATATGAGGATTTATAATTTAAATTTAATTTATCTTTTGAATATGTAAATATTTGATAACGTTTTAAATATCTTTGTTTAATTTAGGTGATTGCTTCCATGACTGTTGGAAAGGATGTATCAGCACTTTTCCCTGATGTGGTGAACTGCATGCAAACTGACAACCTTGAATTGAAGAAACTAGTATACCTCTATTTGATGAACTATGCTAAGAGTCAACCAGATATGGCTATCATGGCTGTCAACACATTTGTAAAGGTAATTTGCCTATAGTAACTAAACTTTGGTTTTTCTGCTAATATATATATTGTGGCCTATTTACTTTCATATTTCTCTTGTTAGTAAAAATCAATGTTTCAAAACTATGCTACTCTGTGAAGAAAATAAATAAATATTCTAAGCCAATATGACGAGCTGAAAACAGAAAACAAATATGACTTCTTCATGAGAAAACTTACCTTGTCTATCAAAACATTTCACATACAATTTTTTTTCTAGCTACTCATCCAGACTATACTCATTTTAATTATGCTAATAGGGATGAAATGAGAAAGCTAGAACTTGAAGTGTGAGTACATTTGCTAACTTTTGAAACACCCTCATATTTAGCATAACTACATTATGCTTGACACTCCAAAATAACAACTTAGTGTAAGAGTTATCAAACCTTTTAGGCTGAAGGAGTATTTGCACCAGAAAAAATACATGATTAAGCCCCCAAACAATTTCTTACACTGATATTATTAATATTGAATAGTGACAGTTAAATTTTACAAGTTTTTTAGAACTTATTACTTGAATAAATTTTAAATGAAAAAAGTATATTAAACAGTTACTCACTTGTGCAAAAAGTTCCACTTTCAAAATTAGAAATTTAAATCGGAATATATTTATTAGTGGCTCGTATAAGCTTGCTTTTTATCACATAGTGCTTTATATTTGCAGCTATGTTTGTCATACGTAAGGGCATATCATATTCTATTTTAGCCTGTTTCTAAATTTAGTCTGTAGCAGTATACAACAAAAAAGTTTACATACAAAGATTTGTTTTTTCAAAACATATAAAAAATTTCAAAGTTTGATTCTGTATTTTATTCCAAAATTTGGTAATTTATTCCCCCTGGAAATTCGGTTATTAAAGCATAATTTGTTGAAATTTTTATACTTTTTTATATTTTAAAAACAATTTTAACACTGTTGGATGCCCTTTATTCAGATTCGAAAAAAATCGGCAATTCTAATTACTGATGTAATTCTAGAGTTTGAAAAACATCAGAATATTCTAAAATTTCCTCACGAAGCCTAAGATAAATGTAATGGCGTCAAAGGTCTACGTGGAGCACAGTTTGAAAAACGCTGACTTATAGGATGCATACTGATACATATGTACAAAAATATATGAAAAGATATTGGAAAAGAGAATAAGAAATAAAATGAAAGGAAGGTAGAGGGAGGAACAGCACAGATTTAGGAAACAGAGGTCTTAATAGATATAATCTTTGTCATACAACAGCTGAGGGAAAGAAAGTAAGCGTATGGGAAATACTTTGTAATGGTATTTATGGATGTGGAGAAGGCATATAATAGCGTGGATAGAAATAAAGTTTTTAAATTGATGGAGAAGGTTGAAATGGAAAGGAGTTGTAATAAGAGTGAAAAGCATATATGAGGATAACAGGAGCTGTTGTAAGATGGAGAGTGGGAGGATGAAGTGCTTCCATATAAAAAACGAATTGAAGAAGGGGTGTGCCCTTTCACAATTAACTATTTGTAATGTTAATGGAAATGGACATGAACAAAGTGGCAGGAAAACTTGGGTAGGAAAGAATGAAAGCCATAATGTTTGCTGATGAGTTGATGGTATGGGAGGAGAAGGAAGAGGAAATACAGGAACAAATACAAGAATGGAGTGAGAAAGTGAAAGAGTTTGTCGGGAAATTTAGCATGGCAAATTGTGAAATGATGGTAATGACAATGCAGAGGACAAGGCCTAGTAAATCTATAAAGTTGGATGGAGCAGAGTTGAGAAAAGTACAGAATGTAAAGTATCCTGGAATCATGATTGAGGTGAAAGGTAGAAGTAAGAGGATGTAATGAAAAGAGGACAGCAGGGAGAGTTCTGTGGATGTATAAGAGACCTGCTATGGAGAAGAGAAGTGCCCTTGCAAGGAAGTGTTGTATATGGTGTACTTTATACCCATTTTCACATATGCAGCAGAAACATAGACATTGAAGGTAAGAGAAATGAGGAAAGTTGGGGCACGGTAATGAAGTTTGTGAGCAGCATGTTAGCTCACAAGGAGAAAATAGGGAATGAAGTTATCTAGGAAAGAGTGGGGTACAGGGATTACATGGGATAGTAGAGGAAGCAAGACTGAGATGGTATGGGCATATATTGAGGATAGAAAAAGAGAGGATGCCAAAAAAATGTTGGAAATAAAGTATGTAGGAAAAAAACCGCAAGGAAGGCCAAGAAAGATGGGAGGAGCCGATAATAGAAAGTGTTTAAGTGAGAGGAGAAGAATGGAAGAAATTAAAGCGGGAAGAATAGAGGAAGATGGAACCATTTTACTAAAGTGACCCGGCCACAGGATGGAAACAGTTGATGATATGTTCAGGCACATGCACATGCCTTGCCAGTTTATTTCAGTGCTTGGCAGATTTTGATGACACTTTATTATTTTCATTCACAATTTTTAAAATTAAAGAATCAGAATATTTAAAATTCTATGGAAAAGTTTTCTCAATGATAGTAGTAATGTTTTGAGCATTGATGTAAAACAAATGTAAAAAATACATCAACATAAACCTAAAAAATATGCTGGGTAGTTAGGATAAATCTAGAATATAATCATAGAATTCAATGTAGAACAGAGTTGAAATTTGGAATTTAATATAAATTCCACAGATCAACTTAAGTAAGATATGACCCGCCTCGGTGGCGTAGTTGGCTAACGCGCTTGTCGTGTTGAGCTCTACTGCTGAGGACGGGGAGATCGAGGTTCGAATCTCGGTCGGGTGAACTGGGGGTGGTTTTTCCTAAATGGTTTTCCACTCTCCCTCCACGCAAATGCGGGTTCACTTCCTCTAATTAAACCTTCCCAATTCCTAATCCATTAGCGTATAACCCGAACGGGTAGTAAGACGCGGTGCTAAATATTATTATTATTATTAAGTAAGATATGGACCTTAGATTGAGCAAAAAATTGATTGAAATTAGGAAATCTACTATATATTCATCATAATATGAAATAGTTAAGAACACATTAAATTAATAATTCACATATACATATATATGTAACACATTAAAATAATATAATTTAAACTAAACAGTTTAAGTCAAGTGGATATTGTTTCATTTTAGTGTGTTGGGAAAGATTCTTGAGAGTATTAATGAATATCTGATTTTCAAAGTTAGTTAGTTCATTGAGAACATTTTTGTTATTGAGTATAGCAGTTTGAATAAATATATTTTCAGCAGTATTCATGGTTGTGCCTTTAGGAGATTTATACAATAGCATTTTAAGAAAAAGGAACAAGGGCATTAAATCAGATAAGAATAGAATTCAATTTATTTCAATTCAGATTAATCTATAATTTTACATCATTTTATTATTGTTAATTCATAAACTTCTACTATTATAACACTTATACAATTTATCTGTTTACGCCAATCTTCACACCTGACTTAAACTGTTAAGTTTAAATTATATAATTTTAATGTGTTATATATATGTATATGTGAATTATTAATTTAATGTGTTCTTAACTCTCTCATATTATGATGAATATATAGTAAATTTCCTAATTTCAATCAATTTTTTGCTATATCTAAGGTCCATATCTTACTTGAGTTGATATTTGGAATTTATATTAAATTCCAAATTTCAACTCTGTTCTACATTGAATTCTATGATTATATTTAAAAATTGTTTCCTTACAACATTTCAATTAATTTTTCAATAAATCTAGAATGTTTAGCACTTTCATCCCTAGCAACAGGCCCTTGACTCACATATACGTAGTTCTGTCAAGTTAAAAAAATATATCATGCTACATTATATAAAGGATGTTATTTTATATACTCCTTATTTAATATATTATGCACTTAAAATTTAATCTTATACAGTATTATTTTATTTTGTATTGAATTGTTTTTTCTTCTGTTTTTCAAGGATTGTGAGGATCCCAATCCTCTTATTAGGGCTTTGGCTGTTCGCACAATGGGTTGCATTCGTGTTGATAAAATCACAGAGTACCTTTGTGAACCCCTTCGAAAATGTTTAAAAGATGAAGATCCTTATGTTCGCAAAACAGCTGCTGTATGTGTGGCTAAACTTTATGACATTAATGCACAGCTTGTTGAGGATCAAGGTTTTCTTGATCAACTCAAAGATTTGCTTTCCGACTCAAATCCTATGGTAAGTAAATTTGTATATTCAAGTTATTTAAATCTAATTATAATTGTAAATAATTTTTAGAGTCCAACATTTTAACATTCTAATGTTAAGATGGTTCCAGCATCCATACCTCGAGATTAAAGTTAAAATATTATTTGAGCTTTATAGGATAATATACAGTGTCCCTCTCCTCTTCTCCCACCATCCAGCATCCAAACACCATTAGAAAAAAAAAGTACGAGGTGGTATCAAAAAGTTTCAAGACTGGTTCTATAAAATGAAAACAGTACAGCACAAAAATGCGTGCACTGGTGTGGCAAGTTATGACTTTTACCTATCAGTACGACAAGTGGCATCGTTATGTGTTATCCAGTGGCACATGCTTATTTGACGACGTGCATGGGTGCATTTGCGATTTAATCATAGACCATAAACACGAGCAAAGCGAACATCAAATTCTGCGTCTTACTCAGAAAATCTGGAATGGAGACCTCCCAAATGATGCAGCAGGCTTACGGCAATGAAGCTATGAGCCGTCCGGTGTGTTTTGAGTGGCACTTGCACAGCATAACGCTACTGAGAGACGAAGAGAGGTCAGGGCGACCTTCCACAAGCACAACCCCGGAAATTGTGGACAAAGTTAGGCAACTTGTGCGCGAGGATCGCCGGATGACCATTAAGAACATATCTGACATTGTCAATGTGTCATATGGATCAGTGCAAACAATCCTCACATCCATTTTTAACATGTCTTGTGTTGCCGCTAAGTTTGTACCCAGGCTTCTGACCCTCGAACAGGAGTACTGTGCCAAAGTCTCAGGAACTCTTATCAATTTTCTCTGGATGACCCCACCTTCATGTCAAGGATCATAACAGGGGACGAGAGTTAGATCTATGGTTACAACCCTGGGACCAAACAACAGTCTTCGCAGTGGAATTGCCCTAGATCTCCAAGACTGAAGAAGGCGAGGCAAGTCAGGAGTGCAACCAAGGGCATGCTCATCATTTTCTTCGACATTCTCGGGATTGTGCACAATGAATTCGTTCCCGAGTGCCAGACTGTCAACGCCGAGTTCTACTGTCATGTTCGGAGGAAAAGACCAGAACTGTGGCGTGCAGGCAATTGGTTGCTCCAACATGACAATGCATCTGCACACACTCATCGATGAAAATGCGTGAGTTTATCAGACACATTAACATTATCATCACTCCTCACACCCAGTTCTCAATGGATTTGGGCCCCTGTGACATTTTACTCTTCCCTAAGATTAAGTTAAAGCTCAAGGGTTGTCGGTTCGACACTGTGAATAAGATCAAGTGTGAATCTCAGGCGGCGTTGTGCACACTTCAAAACCAGGACTTCCAGGTAGCTTTCCAAAAGTTGAAAACATGCTGGGATTGTTGTATCACTGCACAAGGGAACTACTTTGAAGGAGATAGTGGCAAAATTTAAATCAGGTAACTTATTTACATTTTACAGAACCAGCCTTGAAACTTTTTGATACCTTTTCATATGTGCTATTAGCAAGCTGACATCAATTAATTTCTTGGAACCAGCCACCATAGCAAGAGAACACAATGTGTTGAAACATTTTGGTGAGTGATAATGAGGTTGGCCCTCTTGACTTAGATATGTAGATTTAGGTCATGAAAAGAAAAAAAATATCCATAACAACAGGAAGATTTCCATTCCTCTCTTTTTACCTACATTCCCAGTTTGTTGTCTATCCATTTATCTGAACTATACACATTTTAATTGTGATAATGGGCTATGAATGTAACCCAAACCATTTAGGATAAACAGTTAAACACCCTCAGTAGATAAAGTTGGAATTTGAACCCTAACCTTCCTCTCACTGTTAAAGCAAACCAGACTAAACTGACATATATCACCTAATAAATTATGCCAATCCTTAAAATATAACAAAAATTCTCACATGGTCAATTAAGAATAAGAAACAAGATCGTTTTAGAATTTTGAGGATGGTTTGAATATAATTTTTTATTATTTTCTCACATAGAAAAATTATAAAGGGATTTTTTTTAGCACTGTGTCTTACTGTTTGATGAACATTTATTTCTTATTCCCTGCAATTAAAAAAACACTTTTGGCATGTATGTATTAAAGCCTTAATTTTTGGCTGATTTATTTTCTAATTTTGTATTCAATAATCAAGATTGTGCATCTATTCTATTTTTTGATGATAATAAACTCAGAAATATCAAAACTAAAGATAGCTTACTTGCCTGTTTGAAAACCTCTATAATGATTTAGATTAACTCTTTTAGTGTGACGAGCCAATCTGATCGGCTCCACCTACTATCGCTAAAAGTGCCACGAGCCGATCTGATCGGCTCCGACTACTATCGTTAAAAGTGACACGAGCCTATCTGATCGGCTCCACCTACTACCGTTAAAAGTGTCAGAGCCGATGATGTCGGCTCTCCAGATTTGAGCTAGTCCTTGCTTTATCTGATAGATAGTGTAGTAGTGTCATATATCACTGGAAAGAGAACATTTCCCTCATTTGCAACAAAAATCGACTGCAAATAGTTGTTTTTGGAACTAGGAGTTTAGTACATGCACATTGGGAGGGTCACATACTCAATGTGCTAAGTGCAACGCAAATTTACGTACGAGCTGCATGGAAAACGTAAGTGGTGCTCACATTCATACTGATGTAACAGTTTTGTAAACATTTTTCAAATGTACAGGTTAAATTGTTATTAGTTTGGGAAAATATACTATTTAGATTTTCATGTTATGTCGTGTGAATGAAAAGATTTCTTTATCAATGTAAGTAAATAGGTGTAATGACTTTATAACTTTATATAATATTTTTAAAAAATATGAAATTATTCATCATAAAAGTTTTTTTTGAAAAAACGCATTCCTTAAGTGTAGGCCTAAATATTTATTTATGAGGTAAGCAATATAATAAATCTTGCTGTAAGGTAAACAATAACGGCCCAAAAATATCTAATGTAGGATATCAAATAAAAATGTCTTTAATTACTTTTTATAATCATATATAACTTTATTTTCTTGGTTAAAACTAAATGCACTACAACAAAATAATATTGAAATGTATATATAATATTATTTAAAATATGTTAGCTAGCATTAGTTTAAAAAAAAAAATATATATAGTAATTAAATTATTTTAATCAAATCACATTAATTGATTATTATTAAAGAACAGTACATATGGATTAAACTGATAGAAAAATCAAAATAATCGCTTCATAAATATAGGTTTGGCGAATTTTCTTTCAAACCCTTACAAAACTAAGGAAATAGCTGTGGAATTTTTTGCACCCAAAACTTAACAGACCTGTGGCACTCTTTGTGCGCAAATTCTGGATTAGGCATGACCCTAATAGGATTAAAGTGCCACAATGGAATATTGGTTTCCAATCAGGGTTCTGCAAGTAACTTCAAGGGTTCTACGAAATTCAATATATTAAATTAATAAATCATAGTTCAATGTACAAATGTGGCAAAGCATGTCACCAAGCAATCTCTAATCCACCAATACATATTTAGACACTTTGTGTAACAAACTTCTCAATGTTAACAAAATATTTTGTGAGCAAAGTGACACATTTTTCATGCCACTAAATAAAGTATTGTATTGATTTTAATATTTTTAGTACACTGAGCTAAGGTCACATGACTGAAAAATTTATCATTGCTGAAATGTGGGTTTCCCCTTCCATAGTGATGATTTAACGACCAGGGGCTGTGTGTTGTCTCCATTCTAGATTTAATTTAGTTTATAAGTCGAGTGCTGATATAATCATTCAGTTCAGAAAGTGTATGTCAAATACCTCAAATAAATGATAAAATTTATAAATTTAATAGCTCATGTACATGTTACTTTAAGGTGGTGGCAAATGCGGTCGCAGCTCTATCTGAAATAAATGAAGCCAGTACAAGTGGCTCTCCTTTAATTGAAATGAATGCCCAAACAATTAATAAACTTCTTACTGCTCTTAATGAGTGTACTGAATGGGGACAAGTGTTCATCTTAGATTCTCTTGCAAACTACACACCTAAGGATGATAGAGAAGCCCAAAGGTAAGAAACATTTCTCTTCAACTCTTTTCTTTTGTAGCTATAAGATACATAAATTATCCAGAATTTATTTATTAAATCATGTATGTGAATCACTTTTATTTTCAGCAGCCTCATATAAAAAAAACATTGTCAGTTGTTTCATTCATTATATTTAGTTTACTTTCCATTCTTGGATTGTTAGCCTTTGGAATCTCATTATATTGAGCTCCAAGTATTTTTTTTCAACTCGATGTCCATTTCAAGTGAACAAATATAGTTCAAACTAAAGAATTGGAGCACTAAGAAATCACAACTTAGTTTTTTCTGCTGTATGAGGCCATTTTTCATCTTTATAAACAGCACTATATAGCATTCTACTCTTCCCCATTAGTGCTGTATATTTTTCTACTCAACAGATCTGCCATTTTGTAGTGGGAACATCGTTAGTTCTTTATATATATGCTATATTATATAACATTCACTGATGCATTTAGTGAACACATTATAAAAAACACAAATAATTTAGAATCACTTATTTTGTCATAATATGAAATTTAACATTGTGTCTCAGTTTTATGAATTATCAAATATATCACATCATAGGTCTCATTCCAAATGTGTGAAAAAGCCATGATACTTTTTTGGCGGCTGTAGTAATGGTCATTGACAACACCTGCAAAATCTGAAATGTATATCTTTTACACAAGGTTTAAAAATTAGAAAAAAGGTCATACCTCTTGAAATATTTAAAGTAAAACATAAAAAAGTTGTTTTGTTAGAAACTTTTTTCTTTTTGACATCACATAGGTATATCATGTTAAAGAAGTTTTAAGAATAGTTAAAATTTATTTTTGAAAAACTATGTGCACTTCCCATTTATGTGTGGTAGCATTTTGAGTTGCAGACTGTAACTTGATCTACACTCAGCCAGGTCTTGAAAAGTACAGCACTGTTAGGCAGTTAGAGAGCATTGAAAACTGTAGACTTGCATCATCTAATCCGATCCACATACATTTTTTAAATATTGTTTGCACATACAATGCTTAGTCGATTTTTCACATTTATTTGGAAACAAAATTTCGCTTAAGATTAGCTTCAAAAAGCTACTAATCTTCAAACTACATATTTGTTGTCTTATATTTAGAATTTAATTACAGCTCCCTTCATAAAGCCAAAGTTTGAAAATTTTGGCATATTTAATTCCTTTTTTATTAATGGATGAAGGGTTGACACTCTCTTTCCTTATTGCTTTTCATTTCAAGTTGTGATTCTAATGTCTGTTACTTATGAAAGTTATTTCAAACCATTTTAAACCCTAACTATTGTAATATCCTAAGAGTGACTGACATGTAAATTCCTCTCTAGATTATGACTATTCCTTTTATGTCATGACATACCACGTGTTTTGGTTGCAAAAATTGTTTTCTTAAATCCACAAATTTTGAGCATAGAAAAAATTTATATAAAAGTGAAAGTTTGTATACCAAGCATTTGTAAACTGAGGGATGGTGTTTACATAATAAATCAAGCATTTGTAAACTGAGGGATGGTATTTACATAATAAATGCGGATAAAAAAATAAGGCAGTAAACTAAAAAAAGTCCTACCAAAGGAATAACATCGATCAATTGGTATATAGTTTACAACACTGAAAATCAAAATTTTACTAAAATAAATGTCAAGGTCTCACAATTTGTAAATATGGATTTCAAATATTTCAAATATATCGAACCATTTTGGCACAATATTCTTTATATTAATACCTTTCTTAAAAGGAAAGATGTAAATTCGTCTCCTACATTGACTGACATTAATTTGTTCATGATATCATTTATTTTTGTAGCATTTGTGAGCGTATCACTCCTCGACTTGCTCATGCAAATGCTGCTGTTGTCTTGTCTGCTGTGAAGGTGCTCATGAAGTTTATGGAGATATTGCCTTCAGATTCAGATTTTGTGTCCACTTTAACAAAAAAGCTTGCACCACCATTGGTAACTTTGTTATCATCTGAGCCTGAGGTAAACGTTTATTTTATATACCTTTTTTCATACCTATATCATCTTTATCATTTACATTGTCTGACACATTCTACCCGTCCTGCATCCTTAAAGGACAGGGAGAGGATGGACAAAATAACAACAAATATAAACCAGAAAATTGCAGTGAGACCCATTTGAACAATGCACAAAATATATATATGTGAATTTTATCCAGCCGGATCGCTTCACATATACACCCGAGTTCTTTAAAAAGGAATAGTATTTAAATGGCAAGAGGTAATTTTCATTAATGTGACATCGATAATTTTGGGCAGGATGACACAAAGATAAATCAGAGGAGAACGATAAGATCATAATTTATTTAAATGAATAATAAAGGAGTTTAAACAATACAATATATATATTACAGAGATAATTACTAACTTTAATACTGAAAAAATATGATATGTAAATTCATAAAAAAAAATTACTTCGGTTATAATGAAGAACCACTTTGACTATCCATTGAATGCACAGAGAGCCCAACTGCATTTAATAATCCTCAAAAAGTAATACTTAGAAATCTACAGTTAAAATACACAAACAGCAGAGTCTCAGAAAGTACAATGTCCATATATTTATGAAAGATAGACACAATACTAATATTAATGTCTTGACAATTAATATTTAGAGTCATTCTGAAGGAACATATTATAAATCAAGGTTAAAGTATTACTTCCGTCAGAATCCATATTCTGAAAAAGGAATGTCTGATTGTTGGCAGAAAAGATTTGTAAGGTTCAAAAAAGAAAAATAATTTTAATCTAATTTAATCTAATTTAATCTGTGATAAAAAGAGGAATTTAATATGTTCAAGATATTCTTGCCGAAACAATAAATTTAGAACAGAGGCTGAAAGAGAATTTTGACAAGTTTACATTTTTCAAGACAAGAAGTGTCCTCAGTGAGAATCCAAACAAAAGTAAAGAACAAGGAAAAATTACCAGTTTATATTCAATCCACAGCTCAGCTTGAAAAATCATAGAATGGAATAAGGAAGGGAGATGGAAGCAATACAGAGAGAGAAAGAGAGAGGATATAAATGCAATGTGATTGGGCTGGCTAAGAATCTTCTGGATGAAGGTACTATCTTACACTTGTTTCTAAGGCGTGTCAGTGGCCGAGCATAGAACTAACTCTGTATCCTGGCAATTCCTTTCGTCAGCAGGGCTTATCAATGAGGCTCGGAAGTACTTTACTTCGCTGGCAGTTATGTTGATGTTTAGGTTATATGGAGTGATAGTGGGTCATTTGTTGGCAGAAGTGAGTACTATTTACTACAGTTAAATGTTTTATATTTAATATCACTGTTCTTGTTTCTTGTAACTTCGTGGATTTAATATTATATATATATTATGTTATTGTCTTTAGTAACTTAATCGATGTCACAACCTTAGCCTAGTTGGTAATTTGTCTGCTTACCAAGTTAATTTAGCGCATTATAATTAATATCAAAATATCTTCTAAGTTCAGTGTAGAATTTTAAAATTTATATTACACATGTGAAATAAAACATAATTTAATCTTTTCGTGAAATTGATTAGTTGCCCTTTTATATACGATTAATGATCAATAGTATGCGGCACACCCAGAAAGTAAGAGTACTGGATTTTTCTATTTAAAAAAAATATGTATTTAAAACAAAATTACAGGATTTTGTTGGTAAATATGTCAGTTATTTCTCCACGTAGTCACCTTCCCGTTCTACTCAGGTTGTTAGCCGTGGCACAAGCTTTTTGATGCCGCCCTCAAAGAATTCTCCTGCCATCTACTTCTTCCAGTCCAGGACCTCTTGTTTCACCTCCTCGTGGGTTGAATTTTTTTTTTTCCACCCATGTGAGTTTTCAGGGAGATGAAAAGATGAAAGTCTGAAGGCGCCAAGTTGAGGGAGTATGCAGGGTGGTTCAAAATGTCCCAACTGAACGATTCCAAAAGCGTCTTTGTAGCGTTGACCTTGTGCGGGCGTTGTCGTGCAACAACATTACCCTCCGTTTGTTTTGAATTGCTCTCTTGAACTCTTTTAAAGTCTCACATTATCGTATTGCACTAATCGTCTCCCCTTGAGGCAGAAATTCGATCAAAATGATTCTATTTCATAGTGATCCCAAAACATAGTGGCCATGATTTTTTTTGACCGAAATTGAGGTTTTTAATTTTTTGGCAGATGGGGAACTGCTGTACTGCTACTGTGATGACTGTATTTTGGTTTCAGAAGTGTAATGAGCCACCCAGGTTTCATCTCCAGTCACAATCGAACTCAGAAAATCCTCACCTTCCAATTCAAATCGCTCAAGGAACTCAGGACCGCTAGTGACCCGATTCACTTTGTGATGCTCTGTCAGTTGTTTTGGGACCCATCTTGCACACAATTTTCGGAATCCCAACGTTTCTCTAATTGTTTCATGTAAAGGAGATCTGGAGAGTTGTGGAAACATTGCAGAAATTTCATCCACTGTCAATCGGCCGTCTTCACAAACAGTTTTCTCGATTTTTTTGCGCCAACTCATTGGTCAAAATGGAAGGTCTTCCGCACACCTGATCGTCATGAACATTCGTTCTGCCTTCATTAAATTCATGACACCACTTAAACACACACTTTAGGTTCATAACACCTTCGCCATAAACAGTTTTGATCTGTGAAAAAATTGCAGTCTGTGTTTTCCCTTCAGCGAGAAGGAACTTGATGACAGTGTGCACATCACACTTTGCGTGATTTTTTATCGACATATTTCACACAAACGGGCACTACAAGGCGAGTTTTCATATCAACAAGTGCTCGTTGTGATCAGAAGAACCCCCACTACCACTCAGTGGAAAAAAAATCTCATCACACAAGAGGGCAACCAGTACCCTTACTTTCTGGACGTGCCGCGTATATCAATTTTAATGAGAATTAAATGATATCCAAACTATACATATTTCTACCTAGTAGCAGACGACATTTTTCTCTGCCTGAAATTGCCAGTAAAAATAGTACCAACTACACTACTATAATTTTCTTCTTACTTCCTATAACAAATTAAAGTTTCCAATCCAGAAAAATTAATTCCTTCCACCAAACACTATTGCTAGAGAAAAAGTAAACATTTTTAGTCATAAAAAACCTCTTATTTACAACTTCTAATACCAAAATCCAACTTTTATTTAAAGAAATCCAATAATTTTATTTACCACAGATCAGGATTTCTCTCTTTTCTAAAGTCAAGTAATTTGTAAGTTGGTGCTGATATATTTATTCACGTTAGAAAAGTGTACGTTAAATACCTGATACATCATATTTTTTTGAAGCATTTTTATTATTACTAACCCTTAGAAAACAATTTATAGCTAGACAGCTTGTTCACCTTAAAGTCTATTTTTATTTAAGATGTATTAAATCAAACATTGAAAGAAGGATAGAAGGGCAAGGCCCATACATTTACCAGAAAATCTTAGGTCTCAATGCTCACAATTAAAACACAATAAAACATTTATATAATTTTTGGGGCATATCATTCCCCTTCTTCAGCAGAAGAGAGTAAAAAACAGACTGGACTATGGCAGCATATTTATATTGAAGCTCAGATAGTTAAATCTCATAATGGTGTAAAATAATTTTACAACCTAAGGCCAAAGTTTTTGAATGAGGATATACAATACCAGAGAATTACATAGAAGTCAACTTATTGTAACATCCAATTTAAATACTCATATTTTGTCTTTGTGGATTTTAATTTTACACAATTAAAACTTTCAAATATTATGAGATATTTACAATATTGGCAAAAGCTTTCTCTCTTTTCTGTATCCCTAAGAATCAAGCAAATGACTAAAAAATAGTATCTGATTTCTTTGTGACTACTTTAATATTGTTTTGTACATACAAACAAACAAACAAACAACTTTGTTTGTAATTTTACTTTTTAAAGCTCTTTAATATTTTCCTTTTTGAATTGAAAATATATCTACACTTCACTTATTCTTTCTGTCCAATCATCTGTATGTGTGTGCTCTATACAGCTTATAAAGCACATGATAAGAAACATTTGGTCTTGTAAATACTTAATAAAGCAAATTTAACCACTGAAAATGATGAAGATCTCTTTGTAAATATATCTTTAAGAAAATTTTGCCATAGAAAATAATATAAGTTGCAACAAATCTGGTTTGGTTTAGCCACACCATGGTAAGAAATACTTCACACTAACAACGGATAAGGTTTTTTTAAAATATAAACTTACATTCAAGTCAGCTTTAAATTAAAACAATTTAAAAAATTTAACGATTAAATTTATATATATAATATATACAGGGTGTTCCCAGGATAGACAGTTAAACTTTGGGAAGTGGTAGTGAATCAAAAAATCAATTTTATGTCTTTTGGAGATTTGTTTGTTTTCTCTTCCTTTTTTTGCATAAAATGCAAAAAACTAATTTTAAACACATTTTTTGCATAAAAAGTGAGATAACTCTAAAAATATTGTTTTTATCAAAAACACCCTAGTATAAAATTTGTGCAGCATTCCATTATCATTATGATTACTATTAACAACCATGGAGTGACCTGGTGGTCTAGGGGTAAGGTGTCAGACTTCTGTGCTGGGGGTCTGGGGCTCAATCCCCGGTCCTGGCATAGATTTATCTGATTAGCGAACCCTTCCTTCACCTCTGACAAGACGTGTATTAATCACAACTTGTGAATGGGGTGAATATCATATCGGCCACCGTGGTTCGGATTCCACTTTAAACTGTAGGTCCTCCATTTATCTCACAATCACCCTACCATTACACATTAGTGTAAGTGCGTATAACCCAAACGGGTAGTAAGACGCGGTGCTAATAATAATAAACCATTTTTGTAAATTAGAAAAATTACATCTGAACATGAGAATCACACCTGGGACTCTTGGCTTATTGCGCCAATGATCTTAACACTGGGCTATCCAAGAATCATCCTGTTTACGGGCTATATTCCATTCACGGTAGGAATTACTCTCTGAAAGGTCTTTTTTCCTACCAATATCATACTATATAGTAGATTTATGGTAGGGAAAAAGGCCTTTCAGAAGTTAATTCTTACCGTGAATGGAATATAATTCTTCACTCATTATTTAAGCCATCAACCATTTAGTTTCCTACTTTAGTAGTTATTCACAGTTAAATATCTTTGTTTTGAAGGAAGAAGGTCTTTAACAGACTTGTGTTTGCACCATAAACAACACTTAGTTCAATTGTACTTAACAATCATTAGTGGATTGTTCAATTTTTTTAACTCATGCCTGATACATACTTGAATAGGGAATATGCCGATATGATATTTGCTTATGGATTTTTCAATGACAATGCTACCGCTGCTCGCCATGAATACGCCACATGGTTTCCGAAGAGAAGATTGCCTCACAGGGCAGTGTTTACTTTAACATTTCAACAACTGAGGGAAACTTGGTCATTTAACATGGAATCTCGAGATGATGGAAATTTAAGTTGAATTTTTGAACAATGACTTTTATGACCTTTTAGAAGACATTCCTTTGAATATGAGAATGAATTCCTGGTTTCAACTGGATGGCTGTCCTGCTCACAACGGCTGAGCTATTAAGAAGTGGTTTAATATTAAGTTTCCTGGAAGATGGATCAGTCGTGCTGGACTTGTGGCTTGACCTCCGTGCTCACCTGAATTAATGCCGTTATATTTTTTTATATGGGGTGTGCTCAAGAAAAAAGTGTATGAAGTGCCTGTTGATGACAGTCAATCATTACGACAAAGGAAAATGCAAGCATGTGCAGAAACGACAGTCACGTAATGTCTGTCAGCCACACGTCTGTCATTGATAGATGCAATACATCTCTTCGGGCTGGAGGCTACAATTTGAACAAAATAGATAACTAAAATATTTTATTTGATACCTACCTATGTGGTTTTTATTCAGTTTTTTGCTGTTTGCATGGAAATGAAGTGAAAACAAACAAATCTTTAAAATACATTTTGAGTTAGTTTTTTGATTCACTACCACTTCCCAAAGTGTAGCTGTTGAACCCGGGAACTTCCTACATATGAAAAAGTATAAATATGAGCGATATAATCTCAAAGTTTTTATTTCAAAGCTTTGTTTTGATTTTTTTTAAACTAGTGATGCTTGATTCCAAATCAGTTTTGTTTTGTTAAAATAAGCAATCAAAGAGCTAAATCATTTAAAAAAATCCTATGCCCAAAGAATCAAAAGTGCAAAGTTAAAAACTTGCAGCTTTACTGATTATTTTTTATGACATATTCTTAATATCTATGTTACAATTTGATTTTAATGGTGAACATATTGCTTCAGCTGTGATGTTGCTGCACAGTTATTTAATTGTTAAATGCTAACAGTAAATCTTAAAATTTAAGCTTTAATTAGAATATTCTTTCCAGTAAGTTAACTGTCAATGGCTGGATAAGTTTTCTAGAATTACAATTGGCTTATGATTAATTTTAAGCAACACATTTGATCAAAATTATAAGTCTCTTCTCATATAAAAAAATAGTTTATAACCATTCTTTATTTATTTTTTATTACTTTTATACACTATTAATTTAGATAGTCAAAACACAGTCACAGTGTGCTCTTTTGTTTTATCCTTTTGTATTGTTTTATGAAATATTTTATCATCAAATATGTTATTATTTATAGGTTCAGTATGTTGCTTTGCGGAACATCAATTTGATTGTTCAAAAGCGGCCAGATATACTAAAACATGAAATGAAGGTTTTCTTTGTTAAATATAATGATCCAATATATGTGAAGCTGGAAAAATTGGACATCATGATTCGCTTAGCCTCTCAGTCTAACATTGCTCAAGTTCTTTCAGAGTTAAAAGAGTAAGTCAAATACTTTATTTTCAAAACAAACTATTTAATATTTGTAAGACGTTGATCAACCCTTTTAGTGCCACAATTTTATCTGATCAGCTTTGCTGTCTAACGTTAAAAGTGCCAGAGCCAATTAGGTAGGTTTTTCATACTTGGTTTATCTCTGTCCTTACCCGATGGATATGTTAAGAGATCAATTCAGTCTAAACGATTACATCACTACCAGTGAGTTGAACGATGTAACTAGTGAAGAATCCATTAATTTGTTTGGTAATGAATCAAGTGATAATTATCTGCGCCTCAAAGAAGGGAAATCAATGGGAAAGATGTCAATATCATTCACAAGCCAGTTTTGTGTGCAAGTACATATAATAATGACATGGTCAGTGACTTTGATGAATCTGCCCTTGATCCGGGTTGTTTTCATTTATTTGCAAATAGGTCCATTACTTCAACTCCACTACATCCTAGTAATACACCTACCCTACACAAGCCATAATTTAAGAAAGAAATATAATAAATCTTGGGGTAAAATATTTTAAGCATGTCCAGAAATGTTTAAAGTAGAAAGTCAAAACTTCCTGTGGTCTTTTCATATATACTCCAAACTTTATTTTATAAAAAACACCTAAAAAAACTGCACTCCCACATAAAAGTATTAAAAAGCATATAACAATTTTTGTAATAGATATGAATTAACCTTTTGAAATTTTAAAAATTCAAAAGTTATATATTTATATTTAAATTGGATTTATTTGTTATTATGATAATACATGTGGATTAAAATGAATTTCTTCTCAAACAAGAGTTCGGGTATTTTTCATTTGTAAAACTGATGAAATGGCAGTGGCATTCTTAGCACACAAAATTTGAAACAGGCCTGGAACTCTTTACACTCAAATCAGAATGTGAATTAAAAGGGTTTAAAAGTATTTGAAAAATAACGGATTAATATTATTAAATTTAGTGTTTTCTGGTTTAAACTAAATTCCATTATAATAGTCAAGTTAGTTGTAAAAAATTTAAAAATTGGCTTAGATCAGTCAGTAATGCATCTGTTTAAAGAGCTGAGGATTTTAGTTTGGTTCAGACTAGGTCAAAAAAATAAATCAGTATTGACACATTTGGGGTTTTCCCTTTCATGATGATGAATTAACATCAAGGAAACTGGGCATTGTGTTGTTTCTAGTTCTAAGTTATTCAGTAAGTTGTGTGAAATACCATTTTATTCATAATGTAAATAATAAATAACCTTAAGTAAAAATGATACCTTCACCACCTACATCAGCATTTTACAAAAGTGTATAATACAACTCTATGGTCTGCCCCATTTGAATCTAGACCAATTTCATACATGACAGATGGGTCACAAGTCTCAACTAGATGTGCTTGAAAATTTATTACCTAACAATAACATATTTTGTCTCTAAACAAAGGATAAATAGTGCCAAATGGCTAACATTGAAAGGAAAATAGAAGGGCAAGGCCATACTTCCCAGAAAACTTAAAGCCTCAAATTTCACAATTTAAAACACAAAAAAACATATAATTATGCAATTTTCATGGTACATCAGTTCCATTCTTTAGCAAAAGAGGGTAAAAAACAGACTGGACTAGGTCAACATGTCTAGAGGTAGGTCATGATCACTCAGATACTATTGTTGCCTATTTCTTAATTCACAAAAAAAGGTTTAAGCTTAGATTCTGCATTTGCTTGTTCATACTTTTCTCTTCACTCTCGGTAGGTGGATAGAATGTTGTATTTATATCATATTTAATTATTAAATTATCTTTTAATATTGTTTAAATAAAAATTACTGGCTGGTGTGAGTAGGCCTGTTTAGAAGAAAATAAAAGGTTATCAAAAGCTGTGACCCAGGAGGGGGCGGGGGGGGGGGGGAGCCTGGATTTGGTGATATATTGGGGCTTTC
>CABEEJ010001990.1:23044-33962 GCA_901482245.1 Timema douglasi
GGGGGGGGGGAGGGGGGGGGGGAGCCTGGATTTGGTCATATATTAGTGAGCAAGTTTTTACCTACGAAGCTGGGAAGCAATGAAACTATTGGGGAGGGCTCGAATAACTCTAGTACTAAGCATGAGTCAAAATCTGAATTATGTGTTTAGGCATAAAGTGCTACTGGTTTGTCAGGGTTGCTGTTGTTGACTATTCATTTGTTGTCCGAGGGTTCCTGTGGCGAGGCCAATTTATTCAGCAATGCAGTAATGGTATTGTTGCTGGTATATAATATTTTTTGTAAAGGAGTCAAAGTGGCCTTTCATGGGATATTATTTTGACTTCTTAATGTTGATCTTCATGCCAAATCTTCTCTCTTGTTCCACCATCTGATCCATCATTTCCTGAAACTCTTCTTTATTTTTGAACAGCAATATTAGATCATGTGCATATTTTACTGTGTTGATGACATGTATTTCTATCCTGAAATTACCATGTTCCTCCAGGGCTACCCTGACCAGCCACTCTCCATACAAGTTGAACAAACTGGGTGACAAACAGCATCCCTGCTTCACTCCTCTTATTATCTCTATGCTGTTGGTCTCTCTCTCTCTCTCATTCAGCCTCACCTTCATTTGATGTCCCAGTTACAGATTTGCAATCAACTTTCTGTCCCTCAGGTTGATGCTGATCTTGAGTATTTTCATCAGTTTCTTCCACTTCATTCTATTGAACTACTTTTGCCAGTCAATGAATCCAATGTAAGCTTCATCCTTTGCTTCCAGCACTCTTTCGTATATTATTCTCAGCATCTCAATGTCATCTCTGGTTCCTTTTCTAAATGCAAATCGGTCTTCTTCCATCACACTTTCTATTTTTTGTTCCAATTGCCTATTGAGTATTCTTGCCACAATCTTCACCACGCGAGAATCATTTCATTAGAGCCATTATTCGTTTCCAAGCTCCTTCAGAAGGTCAGCTGGTATGCTGTCATCTCCAGCAGCTTTCCTTTTTCGCATGTCCTTTATGGCTCTCTCCACTTCATTCTTTAAATTGCTAGGTCCTTTTTCTTCATCCTCTACCTCATCTTCTGCTTCAATCTCCAGGCTACCTGGTCGATTTTACTTGTCATACATTCTTTCTCTATATCTTTCTCAAATCATAAGAACCTCTTTATGGTTCGTCGCCATCTGACCCATGGGGTTTTCTATTCCTATTGACGTATTGTTTGCACAACTTTGTTTGCACAACTTTGTTTGCATTCATTCCCAATTCCTTTGCTTTCTGATACATGAGGTCATACCATCCTTTTCTTTGCAGTTCACTAATATCATTGCATGTCTTCTCTATATGGTCTTTGCTCGCTTTGTCTATTTTTCTCCTTAACTCATTGTTTAACTTCATATATTCATTCATCTTTTTTGACTTCTCTTTCCTCCATTTCCTGAAGCACTTTTGTTGTTACCCAAGACTTTCGTGCAGTCCTCTTCACTTATCCAACATTGTCATTCATCACCTTCAAAAAAATATTCTCAACACAGTTCTACTTCCCTTCCGCACTTACACTCTTGTTTGTAACTTCACTTATCTTTTGTTCTATTGACGTTTTTACAATGTCGCTATTGCTTCTTAATTTCTCTAGTCCTACCATGGTTTTCTCTTTCTATTCTTCCTGATCCTCCGCAGTCTTGTTTCAATGTATGCCACCAGCAGATTGTATCTTTGAATTCATGTTGGCACTTGGCAATGTCTTCACATCCCTCACTCCATTTCTGAACAACTGTTTGACAAGGATGTAGTCTAGTTGATACCTGCTGATGTCTTATAGGCTCTTCCATATGTTCAATTTGGTCGTACATTTCTTGAACCAGATGTTTGTAAACACCAGGTCATTCCTCTGACAAAATTCAATGAGCATCTGCTCTCTTTTTGTTTTTATTCCCCAGTCCATGTGGACTTATGATCTGCTCCCTTCCTTTCCTGACCCCACTGTTCGTTCTAATCACCCATAGTGGTTTTCACCTTCCCTCTTCCCTCATGTTAAAAGAATTACTTTATTATTATTATTAGCACCGCGTCTTATTACTCGTTCGGGTTATATGCACTTGCGCTAATGTGTAATGGTAGGGTGATTGTGAGATGAAATGGAGGACCTACAGTTTAACGTGGGATCCGAACCAATGGTGGAGGCCTGGCATTCCCCATATTCACAAGTTGTGATTAATACACAAGAATTAATTTAATTTCATCATAGATTACATCATCGTGGTCGGTTTTTTGGTATGTACACTTGGACTATCAAAATATCTACTGGTTAAGTATTTAATCTCACAAAAATTAATCTTATCACAATGATAAGTCACTTTAGAAACACTTTCCCTGCTTCATTTTTCTTCACTATTGTGATTCCTCTTTCTGCATTTTTTTCATCTGAATAGAACATTGTGTAATTTTAGACACTGTTTCACCTTGATTTTTCCATCTGACTTAACTTAAACCTGCCATGTTTACAACACACCTTTCCATTTTCAAATTTAATGGTTTCTCAACCCTTTGGATTGTCTTTATGTTCCATGTTCCTATACATAAAGGGAATGCTTTATTTGCTGGTTCTTTGTTGTTTGCTCCCCCTGAAGTATCCCCTGCCAGGAGATCCGAAAGGGAAACTAGATTAGTTCAGGAATCTTTTACCCTATTACAGCTCTGCCCTTTTAAAACTATAAATGTATAATATGCTTAAAACAACTTGTTGCCTGTGGACCCTTTACATAAGTCTTACAGAGAGTTTCTTAATGTGTTGGTTGAACATGTTTCATATAGAGAGTTAATTCCTCAGGGCGCTTAAATTTCTATCACAGGCATCAACATGTTGGTGAGTCTGTTTCTGATTTTGTTATGTCAAACATATGGTGCTAATTTGGGATTTCAGAACTTTTTAGGCCAAAAGCTTAGGGATTAAAACGAGGATGTTAATAATTGCAAAAAGTTTCTTGCAGCTTGCAAGATGAGGTGATAAATCTACTTCAGCAGAATCATCCAGGGGTATTAAGGGTGTAGAAGAGGTTGCTGTAGACTTACGCATGTTGTTGATCAAATATCTTTTTCATACAGACCGTTTAACTTAACAAACAATTATACATAATTTGGTAACTTTTACAGAGCTACAGATTTGATATTTTAGATTTTATTAGCGTGTTTAGATAATAAATTGTCAACTATTTAAAAAAAAAATTGCTCTTATGGAACTTCTTCATACATGGAGTATGAGGTGACCTGGCGGTCTAGGGTTTAGGCCTCAAGACTTCTGTGTTGGGTGTCCGGGGCTCAATCCCTGGTCCTGGCACAGATTTAACTGGTTGCCAAACCCTTCCTTCACCTCTGAAAAGACATGTATTAATTACAACTTAGGAATACGTGGAATGCCAGGCCTCCATCGTGGTTCGGATCTCACTTTAAACTGTAGGTCCTCCATCTCATCTCACAATAAGCCTTCCATTACACATTAGCAAAAATACATATAACCCAGTTGGGTAGTAATACGCGGTGCTAATAACTACATGGAGTATAGAGTTTTATTACTAGATGTATGTGATGACGTCTCCAACAAACTTAAAAGTATCAACTATTGCAAGTAGGTTGGGGAAAGAGGGGAAGTGAGATACCTTTCATGAATAATAGAAAAAAGATTACCTCATTCTTGTCTCAACAGCAGGATGGTGGGGGTGGGTGGTAACAGATATAGCAAAACCACCATTTAAAGAATCTTTATCAACTATTAAAATAGCAACTAAATTTAAATGTGTGTATTTATACGACAAGGTATGCGCTCTGGTGATGCCACATTTTATAAATGCTGTCAATGTTGATTGATGGAAGCTAAATATCATCACCTTTGCTCAATATTATCTAGCTTACAGACATTTATTTATATTCACTAAAAGGTTCTTTGAAGAGAAGATAATATTTAGGTTGAGTGCCTGCTTGTCACAGCGCACAATGTTGCACTTTTACCTTTTTGTAACCAAGTCTAAAAATTGCCATCATTCTTTCAATGAAATAACAACACAGCTATTCTAAAGAGTTATTTTTTTTTATAGTCTAGCCAGAGATAAAGGGTCGAAAGTTGCTTTCTGTTGCTATTTGTTAGTTTTCGATTGCAATTCGTAACAAATAGGACACATAATTGTTGTGGTTTAGTTGTGTTCGTTAAATTATGAGTGGTTCAGGTGACAGTCTCCCAAAATTACATCAAGATGAGAAGGTGGAAGAATGGGGGCTATAGGAAGAAAAAAGAGCTAAGAATGCAATTTCATTTGAATGGTGAGTGAATTTTTCACAGTTTGCTTACACAGAAGTGAAATTCAATCCATATACCTGAAGCAACAAATAGTTTTACAACTATTGTCACCTCTCACTAAGATCAATCATTTTCTCTATTATGCAAACAGTTCTTAGCGGATTCCTGCAAGATACACACTTTATTCACCAAATTAACCCATTAAAAAGTGGTAGGCTAGTAATCAAAACATTTAGTATATAACTTTTTTAAATGTTTTTATCACAGCATTTAAAAATAGTAGTAATTGGAAATATTATAGTCTTTCTTATAGATATTACATTAATTATTTTCGTTGTGTGTTAATGAACTATATATATTGGGTAAAGTCAGCACACTTACCTTATTCTCTAACCTGTATAAGCTACTTGTGGTAGGAAAGCTCATCTTAGAAAATTAGTTTGTGTGTCACTTAGTACTTTATCTAATAAATTTTACCTTGGTATCATTCAAGTATTTGTGCTGGCTATCCCTGCTAATCTTAACCACAATATTTGAAATTACCAGCATCAATGGTCACATGGTTAAAGTGTCACACCCAAAATATACTGGAAGTTTGGGGTTTGAATCTTGGTTGAGTGTAGTGTATTGAGAAAGGTTTTCCCAAAACCATTTCCTTTTCTCATTCCACACTTTTGAGTACATTTACTTTGAATTCCTATTTTATTGTTCTTACCCAATTAGTGTAAATATGCAAATAGCCAAACCAACTAGTAAGGCTGATAATAAAAATCTAAGATTTTAATTATATTTTTTCCATAAACTAGATATGCTACTGAGGTGGATGTGGACTTTGTACGTAAAGCAGTACGTGCTATTGGTCGCTGTGCTATTAAAGTTGAACAGTCTGCAGAGCGTTGCGTTTCCACTTTATTAGACCTTATTCAAACAAAGGTAATTTATTCTCTTTTCAATATGAAACTGAATCAAATTATTGTAGATTCTAACCTTGGCCTTAAAAAACCATAACACATTTTTTAAAGTTATCTTTCTTAAACAAACTTTATTCTAAGGTTATTTATTCTCAATATTATGAAACTGAATAAAACTCTTTTAGATTTTGACCATGACTTCAAATCTATAAAAAAATATAACTTTTTAAATTTAGCTCGCTTAAAAAAACTTTATTCTATCATTAATATTTTTTTAGGTAAACTATGTTGTTCAAGAGGCCATTGTTGTTATAAAAGATATATTTCGAAAATACCCTAACAAGTATGAAAGTATTATTTCAACACTTTGTGAAAACTTGGATACACTAGATGAACCAGAAGCCAGGTGAGTGACATTTTTTAGATCTCCATCTTTTTAGTTTTTCTTGTTTTGTTTCCCTTATTGATTTGGATAACATGACATTTGTTGAATTATCGAAACTGAAATTTAGTATTATACAATTTAAGGTAGGTTCCAAATGATTATTAGTAGTAAATTATGACTATGTATCACACTAATTATAATTCATTCATTTTCAATTAAGTATAAGAAACTGTTGACCCCATGATGTACTTTAACGAGCAGTGCTTCCTTGTGCAAAATATGTACATTTCATAAAAGTCATGTTTGTCAATAATAAATATAAATTGCTAAGATATAAAGAGAAGGAAAGTGGGGTTAGGGGCAGAGTTTGGAAATGATGGGAAGGAGTTAAAGAGAGTGAAATATATAATTTAAAGAGAGGAAGGTAGAGAAATTTTGATAAAGCTAGGTTGAGGGAAAGAGGGATTGGGGGGTTGGAGGGGGGGTTGGAAGGAAAAAAAAAAAGATTTAGCAAGACATAATTTTATTTTCTAAGGCATTGAAATTACAAACCTACTATAGAAGTTATAACATATAACCCACCATCGGTCTCATGTCATAGGAGAGATGACTTAGCGATGTGGGTCATTCCATGTTAAATCAACAAATGGGCGTTGCCACACCATTTTTGATTTTGATGAAATTTGGTAGGTGATTTGTACCAATCTTTTAGACTCCAAAACAATTTTTTTTATATTTAAAAAAAATTACTCGAGATATAGGCTATTTTTTACACCACGAACCAGCAAAAAATGCCATTTCGGAGTTATCTTCTAAAATCTGCATTGAGTTTATTTAAACTAACAGGGATGGCAGCTAGGGCTCATTTGAAAGCTTAAAGAATAAACTATTTTTTAGTTTAGACGAAATTAGATTTGAGTTAAAACTAAGGATAGTTTTTAGGCTTAAATTTTCATTTTTTAAACCAATTTTCTCGGAATTTGTGCTTATAAAATATAATGAAGGATTTATAGTAACAGGCCAATATTTTTTCCTGTTACACTTATGTATGAGTAGTATGTGCAGAAAAAAAAATTGAACTGTTATTGATAAGTCCTTCAACCTAAAATAATTGCTAGAATTTGTAATTTTTTAAAAAAAATTGCTTTTTCAGAGCCCAAAAAAGTCATGTGGGATATGTGTTAAAATTTTGAAAGTGCCAGGATAGAAAGCCCCTATAGAGTACTTTAAAACACAAAATATTTGATTTTGTTACTTCAAGGCGTTCAGGTGCCACAATCCTTTGAAGTAACAATAAAACAACGCTCATTCACTATTGAAAACGGGGCTAAGCAGAAAGGATAATTTCCAATAGGCCTAATATTTAGTTAAAAAGTATAAATAGTTAATTAAAATATCTGTGTTGAAAAATTACATTACATAGGCAACATACATAAAATATATAAATAATAGGCTACTATTGATAGGCTATGTTTTAATAACAATAAATCTCGGTATTATTGTTTATAGACCCATTTTTTTAAATACTTATTTTAGGGTGTTAGGGATGTTACAAATTATGTGACATAGAATATGTTAAAAGCATTGATTAAACTGTAGAATAACATCTACCCTACAAGCTTGTCTGCACAAGCAGTTTTCACAGACAGTGTGGATATTGGTTCAAAACATGTTTCAACAGGCATAGCTCCACTTGCTCTGTTCAGTTGCTGGGTTGACTCAGACCATGTAGGTTGTGTGTATTGTACTGTAGTCTCTTCAGCAGTGTGTTTTTGATTTCTTTTTCGTTTAGTGCTCAATAAAAAGTTGTGAAAAACTGTTTATAAATTTAGTTTGAGCGTAAAATGTTTGATTTTATTCTAGTGAAATTATCATGATTATGATGGAGTGTTCTTGTTCTATTGGCATCTTCACAGGAGGGGTATGTCATAAATTATCTTACTCTAGGTTTTCAGTACTTCATAATATTTCTGAGTTCACCGATGAAGAAAAAACATTATTTTCAATGAGAACCGGTTTTACTGAAATAAAAAATGTTTGCACTTTTCATAAAGCTTAGTTTTTAGACAGATACTTTCATATTTATGGCAAGTCTTGCTCAGACCCCAACAATGTTCACTCAAAACCTGTTAAAAAAACTCTCCGGGTATATCAATGACACTTTAAACCTGCAATCCTGATCTGACTTTAATTCCTGGGAAAGCATTGTGCACAAAATGCCTAAACAAAATTCAAAACCCAAAAAATACCCACAGATAGTGATAAAGAAAATGAATATTTAGACATTTATGAACCTGAAACTGTCCTTGTTGAGTCAGTTAATGAAGCTTGTTCAGCACTTGGCATTTCTCCATGTCAAGGTGCAGAAGCTATCAGTTGAAGCCAGACCCTCAGTGATAAAGAATAAAGTTAGAAAAATAGCTAAATCACCCCAATAGATATGTACAAATATTGTGTGGACAATATAAAAAAATAGAGTTTATCTTTAGTTCAAGACAAGACATTGAAGAGGTTGGACTGCAACTCCAGACAAGGTACCAACTTGCCATTCCCGTACCACAGACTAGATCATATCATAGTTTTATTCCTGTTAGCCAAAGTGTTCTTCACGTCAACATTACATCCCTGTCGGAAGAATTCAGAATTGTTGCAGTCAGTAAGGAAGTTCAGGTTCAACAACAGACCGACCTACTGCCAAAGCTTAGGGATTACATCTGTTGTGTGTATGATGAGGATTGGTGGTTGGGCGAGGTTATTGAAATAAAAGTTCATGATACTGAAGAAGAATATCGAATACACTTTTTCCATCCTCATGGTCCTGGCACATCTTTCAAAAAATCAACCAGTGACTACAACACATGGGTCCAAAAAAATAATATTCTGTGTATTCTTACACCCTATGAATTGTTCTTGGCAGCTACTGTAAGAGGTCATAATATCACACCATAGATGAATGAGCACCTATCGACTCTTCTTAATGAAAAAAAGATGGCAACGTGATAAACTTAAAACACTAAGTGTGCCTTAAAAGGTAAGCTTTGTTTTTAGATTGAATTATCTTTTTGTAATTCAGAAATTCTGTCAAATTTGAATTTTGCCAAAAAAATATAGGCATACTGTAATTTTCAGCAAAAATATGTCTATGCCTGCTTAGCCCAGTTTTAAATAGTGATTGAGCATTGTTTTATTGTTACTTCAAAGGATTGTGGCACCTGAACCCCTTTAAGTAACAAGATGAAATATTTTTTGTTTTAAAGTACGCTATAGGGGCTTTCTATCCTGGCAATTTCAAATTTTTAACACATGTCCCACATGACTTTTTTGGGCTCCGAAAAAACAATTTTTTGAAAATTTTCCAAACTCTAGCAATTTTTTTGAGGTTGAAGGATTATCAGTAACAGTTCAATTTTTTTTTTCTGCACATACTACTCATACATAAGTGTAACAGAAAAAAAAATTGGCCTATTACTATAAATCCTTCATTATATTTTTCAAGCCCAAATTTCAAATAAATCCATTTAAAAAATGAAAATTTAGGCCTAAGAGACTATGCTTAGCTTTAACTCAAATCTAATTTCGTCTAAACTAAAAAAAAGTTCATTCTTTAAGCTTTCAAATGAGCCCTAGCTCTAGCTGTCTGTAATCCCGGCTAGTTCAAATAAATTTAATGCAGATTTTAGAAAATAACCCTAAAATGACACTTTTTGCCTGTTCGTGATGTAAAAAATAACCTATATCTCAAGGAGTAATTTTTTTTAGAATATAACAAAAATTGTTTTGAAGTCTTAAAGATTGGTGCAAATCTCCTACCAAATTTCATCAAAATCAAAAATGGTGTGGCAAAATTTTTTTATTAAAATTTGTTGATTTAACATGGAATGACCCATGTAGTATCCCCCCATTTAGGTTGCTAGGGGTGGGGTACGGTCCATCTCCTAGTATTTTCTTGGCTCCCTGCCCTCTGCCGGGCAGTTGAGTAAGAGCCATGATGCACTGAATAATACCAAGGTCATAAATAGTAGTAATAATCTCTTGGATGACCGGTGTCCAATTGTGTGTCTATTGGTCTTCACCTCATGGATGAGTCATACCTAAATGTGTAGTATACAAGCTCTAAATATATCATTCATTATATTTTTTAGTACCTAGGATTTTTTTAAAAAATATTTGTATTATAGCAAGATTTTCTTGAAATAAAAAGTTTATAAAAAATAAAAGAAAGAACAAGTTTAATCAGTGCTGTGCCTCATGGCATTGACACATTTTCCTACATAGTAATCTCTCAGATGACACGCGCCTCATAGTGTTAGTACAATTTTCGCCAATTTACTAAAAAGCTAAAAAAAAAGTCTACGATGGTATTAAGCATCAATTTCATTAACTAAATCTTAATACAATACATACAAAGAGTGTCAAAACTAATAATTTACATATTTTTGGTAACATTTTGTCCCAAGAAGCAAATATTGCAAGATAATTTGTCAAGTGACATGTGACCGCTGGTATAAAAAAAAACAGGCGTACCTGATGGCAGGTTAACCCTAACTTGCACATCAAGTATTGTGGAGTGAATTTAAAAGGTAAACCAGATGTTAAGTCAAGGAGTTAGTTGTATCATAAATATTTTCCAATTACAACAAAAAATAATTATCACACTTTGTATTGATTTACCAGTAAATTTTAAGCACGGAGTAGTATATTTTTATTTTCACAGTCTAGCTAAGAACATATTTATAAATGCATGCAGAGTATTTATTGATTCTTAAACACTTTCTTCCACGGAAATACACATGGAGAAATAATTTTATTCAGTTGAAACACACTTTAATAAAATTATGTAATATATTAGCAAGCAATTAAATACATTGGTGTCACAGATAGATTCAATATTCCAGTTTAGTTACAAATGATTCTAATACAGCTTAGCCATCTTAAATAGATATACTACTGACTAAAACAGGTTAGCCAACTATAACTCTGAAAAATACATACAACAGTAATACAATATGTATTTACAATCATGAACAGCCTAACACATTTTACAAAAAACTACAGTGTGGTTATACAATGTGTATCTAAAACATTGCATCAAACTTTGGCAGGCTATTCCTTGGGTGAATATAGAATAATTCACATCAGCAACCTAGGGTCCATCTTAAATATTAAGGGTGGTATTCATCCCTAAAGATAAAGCTAAAAACGACTATTGTGTGAAATAGTGTTAAAACGTATTAAGGTATTACAACAAATCTTTGTATACTACTTATTGAAACCTTGATAATTAATAAACTAAATGTGCTGTTACCTTTATCCACCCTCATCATGTAAAAAAAAAAGGGGGGGGG
>CABEEJ010001990.1:34268-59176 GCA_901482245.1 Timema douglasi
GATACTTTTCCTTCTTCATAAGCTCCGATGTGTTTCTATTTATCACATTAGTAAGTTATGCTTACACAGTTCACACTTGGGTGGGATTTTAATCATTACACTCACTGGAGTATTGAAAGCTAAATTAAGAAATACTAATTGTAGTTCTTGTATGTTTTAGTTCCTAGCTTCAAAATCAGATTCATAGCAAGTGTTCAAAATGGCGTCCCCTAACGTCATTGCAATAATTGAGGTGGCGTATCAATGACTTGCGTAATCTTTCGAAAACACGCGGTGTTTCTTGAACCTCACATGCAGCACCTATCCTGGCTAACAGGTCTTCCTCGGATTACTTGGCTGTTTCGTACACCAAAGCTTTTAAAAAACCTCATAGAAAAAGTCTAACTTATTAAGGTAAGGAGAGCGTAGTGGCCACGCAACAGCCATATAGGCTCCCTACCTGGTAAGCATTAACACTTGTCTTTGAAATCAAACATGCATGATTATCTCGGAAACGGGGAAAGCTAGACAGTTTCTCCAAGACACCTTATTTGTTAATTTTCACTCCATGTTTTGTAATATAAAGTCAAAATTAGTAATACTTACTCTGTCATATTTTATTGCAGAAAAATGTGTTGCAACCCCCCCTTTTTCACATGATGGGGGTGGGTAATGGTAACAGCACATTTAGTTTATTAATGATCAAGGTTTCAATAAGCAGTATACAAAGATTCGTTGCAATACCCTAATCAGTTCTCATAACATTTCACACAACAGTCCTTTTTAGCTCTATCTTTAGGGGTGAATACCGCCCTTAATATTTAAGATGGACCCTAGGTTGCTGATGTGAATTATTCTATTTTCACCCAAGGAATAGCCTGCCAAAGTTTGATGCAATGTTTTAGATACACGTTGTATGTATGTTTATTATATTATTCAGAAAAATACCATCTTCGCACATTTACTACATCAACTTGAGATAAAAAACATCACAATTATTTTATATTTTAAAATTATCAACATTATAACTAGATTAATTTTTATTTGTTTATTACATTTGAAATTATATAATTTTAGAATGAGCACAATTGTTATTAGATCATTTTTACTATGCCAAGATGTATTGGATATTGATTCATAGCCCGAGGTAAAGCTGTATTTGTGATTGTTAGAGCATCAATGATATGGATTATTGGTGAATATGCAGAAAGAATTGATAATGCAGATGAATTGTTGGAAAGCTTCCTTGAGGGATTTCATGATGAGAATACACAGGTGCAGTTGCAACTGCTGACAGCCATTGTTAAACTTTTTCTCAAGAGGCCTACAGACACCCAAGAATTAGTTCAGCAATATGTTACTTTATCTTTTAATATCTCAAAGGTTTCCAATATTTTTTATTTCTTTTACTTTCACACTAACAATTTCATTATTCTACTATAAATAAAATATGCCAAAAATTTAATATCTTGAAATATTTTTTTTCCTGATGAATATACCCGTGTGTAATTCTTAAGCATCTTTGTAATGGAGATTTAATTATTTGACTGAAAATGCATATCATAAACTTGATATATAGAAAATTAAAATAATGAATGGAATGTTTTTTGTTTCTTCTTAATATATTTGTGTAAAATTTGAAAACTTAAATGATAAGATACTTGAACCATCAACAGATAATACAACACTTATAAAAGGTGTTTGGATACAAACAAATTTGGTTTGTTTAAAAGTGAATAAACATATATAGTTATTTGTAGTCTGACAATTTATTTTAGCTGTTAGTGTGTTTGCCTACTGCTCAAAGTTGTCCGGTTATATCTCTCCCTAATAAGGTGTTAAAATATTTGGAAATTTTTAGCACCTACCTCGTGATGGGACCATGGTTTGACTTATGTTTGTCATCCTCCAGCCTCTCATTCCCGTTTTACCTCATTGATACCATGGTTTACTAAGGTGGTGAACTTCCATCCTTTACCACCAGGCTTGTTTCATATGAATATTTATAATATCACATCTCTCCCCTTCCCCAATCCTTATAAGTTTAACACAAACTCATTATAAAATTAAACTTAACCTAAATAAATCTCTTTCTCACCAAGAATAGCAAAGAGAAATAGATGGCACTTGTATGTTTACAAATATAATCTTCTCATAGGCCTAATCACACCTGGCGATTGCCTCAACGCAATACCCAAATATTCCGAAACACTGAGCGAAGACATTTTTGGCCTAGGAAAAGGTTCCACTTCTGCCTCTTGAAAACTTTTCATAATCCCTGGATTGTTTTCTTCAGAACAACTTTCCCCCAGTGTATAACCCGAATGGGTAGTAAGACGCAGTGCTTTATAAATAAAAATAAAAAACTTTCCCTCGGAGTTATTCTTGTTTCAGGTTCTTGGACCTCATGAATTTAACAGATATGCCCGTTTTCAAGTAAAGTCTCTCGAATGGTCAACATATATCTTAGAAGATAATTTACCGGACTATTTTTATTAATGATTATTCCCTAAATCCTAGACTCATTTCTAACTTGAGCTGTTTTAACTAGTACCCCCTAACCTGTCTCGAATGTAATCACACTTCCAACAGGCTTATTCCAATTTTTCTCTATTATTTATTTCTTTTTACACACGGTTAAAAAGATATGGTTTCAACAAGAACAATTCTGCTGTTGTTTTTCCCATTAATGAATGAGGAGTGTTTCTCTAGGAAAATAGATAACTATCCAATATGCTGTAGAGGTTTTTTTCTTTCTCCTCTTACAGTCCTGCATCAATGATCGTTACCAATTTTTATTTATGATCTTTACTGTGCTTTCAGCCTGTCCATATTATGCAGGATGATAGGTTGGCAAAACCACATGCACAACACCAACTAAGAACCACCATCCGAGACCAATTTCTCCAGAATGCCATAAGCCGCAAAACATGTTCGCAGCTTGATTTTAGTTTATCCAATCTCGTCCTTGACATAAGAAACATCTCATTCCATTTGAAATGAGCGCCCACCAGCACTAAATATTCTTTACCTCTGTAGGCTGCAAACGACACATTTACACTTTGCCAACGTCTTAGAGGCCAACTCCATTGATGCAAAGGTATCCTAGGGACACATCCCTAGTTACGTGACAAATGTGAATCCTCCTTAACAAAAAAGGGGAATAAAATAGGAGGTCCAAATAACAAAATTAAACGGGGATAAACAAAAGGGGCAATAGGAGTGAGTTATAGGAGTTCTGTGTTTGTAATATCTGAGTTTGAAGATTCTAGATTCAGATCTCGCAACTCGCACCAGTTGCGGAAGTTGATTAGGTGAACGGTTAACCTCAAAGAAAACATAAAAATGGGATTCCTCTCAGTGTTAAAAATAAATCATATGTTACCCAACCTAAGGGATATGGTACATCAACTAACTGAATAAAGCGTGAAGTGACTTCAAGTTCATTTTATTAAATAAGACATTGTTTTAATATGAAAATTATATCTGAAATGATCATTTGAAATTTACAAAATTTTATAATAAGCCGTCAATCATCAGATAGCAGGCGAAGTTTCACTAAAGGTAATGACAATTCATATAGATACATATATTTTTGGACGCCATCAATAAAGAATATAACGATCAAAAATAAGGCATTAGCCCTGCAATAATATTATCAATAGATCTCGGATCAACATTGCACTTTCTAGACGTAACCAAGATCGTGAAAAATTTATCTTCACTAAGTTTATTAAAGTAATTAGACTATAAGAAGTCTTAAAAAAAAAATATGGACCTACATCCCAATAGTATTAATGAAAAAAAAACGCCCTAGTCATAACACAATATTTACTTTAGAATTAAACAGTTCTTGTAAGATATTTACCATTAAACCATAAAAGTTGTTCTAAACAATCAATCTAGATCCTATTAGCACTAACGCAAAAAAATGTCAGTCATAACACAATATTTGCTTTAGAATTAAATACTTTATTTTTAATGTAGAATAATTAGCTAAATATTGACGACGTCATAGCCAAAAGAATCCTTCAGAAATTAAGATAAATTCAAGGTTACAAAGGACCCAATTCCATATTGACTAAATCAATATTCATAAATTAGATATACGAAATAAATAAATATTTCCAGTTCAATATTCACCATCATATTTACTAAAAATGCCGAAAGAGAATTTTGAAAAAAAATTATTAGATTTAATAAAAAAAAATATATAAAGAAAATTAATTAGCAAGCCAAAAGGAATTTAGATCTTACATTTTATAACTCTCAAGCCAGAGCTTCTTCTTCCCTCAAATATGATAAAGTCAAGAGTGATGACTGGTTGCCCAGCCACCACTATATATACAACACAACCCTGAGACATTGGATGACGGGAAAATGGGTGGGGGAGAAAAAGCTGGAACATTCGGGAAACAAATATGTGCATAACTAAACTTCCACAGACATCTCGGCTTTTCCAGGTCGTCCTAAATGTGTACGAGTGAACTGTCTTTGCCGCTAGAGTCTTTGTAGCTCAAGTTCTTTGCGTTCATTTTCACCACAGGCGATAAGTTTTATTTATGTTGATGGAGAGTGCGGTTGTATTGTGCTTGAACGCGGAAAGCCGTGCGATAGGGTGAGTACCGAGATTTTGTTGTTGTTTACTTCTTGTGGCCCAATGCTACAAATGGAACACCTCTTACACACCATTTCCATCTATACTTGGATACTATATATATCTTTTGGCCAGATCCATCATCTTACATATACCTGTATGATCACCTTCAACATTGAAATAATTAATGAATGATATGCTGTTTAAATCATTAACCAATTTTCCCACAGCAAACATCCATATTATAGTGAAATTTCATGTCGCTTCTGAAAAAAGACAAACCCTCTTTCTCCCTTATCAAGGACACCGTGAAGAGTATAGCCCTGATGTTTATTAAGAAACACGTTTTTCTTTATTTCTCTGCCTATTTCTCTACTGGAAATAGAAAATTTGTATTCTGACGATAATATGAAGTTTACCTTTTCCATTTCTCCTTTATCAAGCTCTGGTAAACGTGCGAGTCCATTTGCTTCAACAATCTTTGAGCATTTTTTCATATTACAGATTATATTTATAAAATGACAATAAAGTGCCCATTTTTGGCTTCCTTGAAGACAATAGATACAATAATGGTTTATGGTCTTTGACTAATGTAAAATTGAGACCAACACATATTTGTGAAACCTCTTTACGGGATAAAGGCCGAAGTCTCCTTTTTAGTTTGGGGATACTTTACCAGCTTCGACAAAGTTCTCTATTTAAAATACACCGTACAATGGGAACCATCTAGACATACATGAGTTATTACATTTCCCCCAATACCTCTACTGGGAGCATCACAAGTTATCCTTATAGGTAAAGATAGGTCAAATGGCACCACTGGATCACTTTCCACCAGCAGTCTTTTACTTTTCATGAACACCGGTTTTGATACTTTGTACCATTTCCAAGGTCTCCGTGACTCCAACAACCTATACTTCTGATTCCAGGCTCAACCTAGGCTAAATAAACCCAGATGTGTGGTAATCTTAAGATGTGGCTAAGAGGCTTGACTAACTTGTAACTGGAGATACCCCTTCAATAAATCAGATTTACTAAATACCTTTTGACCTACTAACTTCTCAAACATATTTTGCAAATGGGGTAAGGTATAGTGCTCATCCTCCACGAATTTGTACATTGTCACCTTAAAGTCATCACCCAGTCTCACTCTCCCCTTCTCTTTGGGTACACATACCAATAGGGTTGCCCACTGACATGTTGTACCGAGTATCCTTCATACACTTAAATTGTTTTCCACCGCTTCCTGTAAAGTATACAGAACTGTCCTAGTCTTAAAAAAAATAATCAAGGTGTCTTCTTCTTTCAATTCTTTATCATAAGTGATTCCTCTAATCACTCCAACAGGAGCAAAAATTAAATTTGCATACTTATCCATAAGTGACTTAATAAAACTTGTTCTGCTTCTTTGCATCATGTTGGCCAAATAATTGACTACGTTTGCTAGTCTAAATTAAACTCAATTTCTCCCCAAGAAAGATAATTTAGTTATTTTATCAATATGTAAGGGTAAAGAAACAAGCCAGTGTAAATAGTGAAGTTAGAATGCTATAAGTATTTGTAAATATACCTCTATGTTTTGAAATAGCCAACAGCGCTAATTCTGAAGAGAAATTATAAGATGAGCAATGAATGTTGTCACTTTAGTAAGATTGACTAAAATGGTCAAATTATTATTTTTTATTAGTTTTCATGAAAAGGGTTTCTTAAACTTAAAATGTTAGAGGTAATGCTGTCAGTGTTTAGTAACATCTAGTCAATATCAATATTACATAAAATACATGTACTTCCTTGTTGTGTTGTAAGCCTGAGTCAGCCAGTCACATGCAAAACAGTCTATAATGATAGAACACAGATGTATTACTATCATTTCAATTTGTATATAGTTAAGCATCATTGTCGTTGAACTAAGCAAAACAATCAAAATCAAGATACACTTTTGAACTATAAGAAAGATTGAAACTAGCTAAATTGATTTAGATTCAGATTTGATAAATAGACAATGCTACCCATCTCCTATGTGTTTTTTGTTTGTTTTAGGTTCTGAGCTTAGCAACACAAGATTCTGATAATCCTGATCTACGTGATAGAGGTTTTATATATTGGCGTCTGCTCTCTACTGATCCGGCGGCGGCCAAAGAAGTTGTTTTAGCAGAAAAACCTTTAATATCTGAGGAAACAGATCTTCTTGAACCAACACTCTTGGATGAACTTATTTGTCATATTTCAAGTCTTGCTTCAGTATACCATAAGCCTCCTAATGCATTTGTTGAGGGCAGAGGCGCAGGTGTGCGCAAGATGCTACCTGCAAGGTAGTTATTTATTTCTTCACATATATAATTTTGTAACTCGGTAAACTTATGTAAATATCCTAACTCGTTAGTTTGTAGAACTCAAAAAAATTTCCTTACATTCATGCAATTACAATAGCCACTTGTTTATTTTCATCTCTGCGATAAACCAGTGATTCTCAACCTTTTTAGTGAAATTCACCCTTTTCACCACATTTCAGAATGTCATTCTCCCCGCCAAGATTGCCTAACTCAAAAGTTACATTCTGAATAATATACATATGATATTGAAAACACTTTTTTTTTATATATTAGTACATAAATACTTATTATGTTTACTGTGGAGCATTATAACTAAATTGTCGGTGACCTGGCGGTCTAGGGGTAAAGTGTCAGACTTCTATGCTGGCGGTCGGGGTTCAATCCTCTGTCCCGGCACAGATTTATCTGATTACCAAACCCTTCCTTCACCTCTAACAAGACATCTTGTGAATGTGGGGAATGCCAGGCCTCCACCGTGGTTCGGATTCCACGTTAAATTGTAGGTCCTTCATTTCATCTCACAATCATCCTACCATTACACATTAGCGTAAGTGTGTATAACCCGAACGGGTAGTAAGACGCGGTGCTAATAATAATAATACAACTAAATTATAATTACCGCTCAACAAGTCCAGTGCGTCAAACTAAACAAATTGTTTATGCAAAGTCTGAAATATTGTAGCTTGAAGAAAAAAGGTTTTTTTAACAGCTTTAGTCTGTGGTCTTAAACTTCTAAATCCCCACCCCAACCCCCCCACCACTGGTTGAGAACCCCTGCAATATATTATTTCCATTTCACAACCTCTTAATTATAAAGCAGCCACCTATTTTGTAGCATTCGGAGCAGTTGTTTGTCCTGTTTCAGTGAGTAAAAATGAGTGACGTTCATAAAAGATGAGCTTTTAAGCAAATCAGTGATCAATAAAAAAGTTAATAATTCTTATTTGACTATAGTGAAAAATATAATACCTTGTTCAGTGAAGTGAAAGATGCAAAAAAGTGTCCTGTAAGCAATCCGTTCACTATAGTAGTTTGAAACGGTATGATATTCTCAACATTGATGGTGAAGAGAAACTCAAAACACTAGTGTGTGCCAGAATAGAAGACATTCTTTATTATGTTTGTTTTAATGAACTTTTTAATATGATAATGAGACACACATTGCTATTGGCCATGGTGAAAGAACTCTAATGATTATGGAACTGAATCGTAAGTACAAGAATGGAACGGTTTTGTCAATTGTTACATATATGAGGTAATGTGAGCCGTGGGAAAAGAAACCAAAAACGTTAAAAAAGGGTGTTGTGGGTTCACGTTGCCAAATCAACTTAATAAATATGCAAGCTAACTCGGAAAATATGATGTTCATATTAGTATATCAGGATCATTTGACTAAAGGTGTTGTTCTATGAGCAATGCGTTTGAAAAGGGCTGATAAAGTTGCATATCATCTTTTGGATATTTTCAATGCTTTTTTTGGCGCACCTAATAAATATACTTCAGTCTGATAATTTTAGAGAGTTCTGTAACTAAGTTATACAAAGATTATGTGAGACATGGAATGATATAAAAATAGTCCATAGTCTCAGGGTTGGTTGAACATGCAAATTAGGACATTGAAATTATGTTAGAAATTTGGATGGAAACAAATCAAACTTCAAAGTCTTCTGAAGGCTTGAGATTTGTACTAGCAAAGAAGAACATGGCGTACCACGAGGGGATTAAATATTCACCATAAGAAGCAATGTTTGGTGTTGCATTGAAAATGGGCATTGCCATCTTGGTTCTATGAGATTTAATTAAGAATTTAATTTTTGAAAAAGATTTGGAAAAAGTGTTGATTGCAGGAAATATAGGCAGGAGTGACTCAAAAGAAAGGGAAGATAATGGTCAATGAATCAATCCCATAGAAGATTTACAGCAAGAAAATACATTTGACACAGGGAATGAAGCAGCATGGACACAGCATTCAACAGTAGTTGAAACTGAAACAGCAGAGCAGTCTGATGAGTGTGATATGACTTCGACAACTACCAACAGAGTCAATAAAGTGAAGTAGTTTCGAAAGACTACCAGAGAACGCCTTGAAATACAAATGCAGCAAATGAAAGCAGCCTGTTGTAAAAAAATACCAACCCCTCCAGTTGGACAGAATAGAAGAATTAAAGTACCTGATATAGACCAGGCCAAGATTGATGCAAAATAAATAATAGCTGTTATAATTAATATTGAAGATGATGAATTTCATTAACTTGGTACTAAAGTCGGAAAACTGAAGTTATTGTACACTAGAAACCAATTCACATTGTTCAAAGAGAATTTTATCTGCATCGAAGAGTAGGTAAAGAAGTTAGTTAGTTTAAGGGAAGTTGTTTGTAAATTATCTTTTGCTGCTTGTGCAAATCTTCTTCCATGCTGTGCAATTCTAAATGTCATAGTCAACCTTGTTACAACAAGTAACTTTGTGTGAATGCACAAGAGTAATTTATAACCAAATCGTAATATAAGAATTTTTAAATATGTTCACTTTCTTATAGCAAGAACTCATCCAACAAACAGTCGATTTAAAAAAAAGAAGAAGATAAATGTAAATTTTTTTAACTAAATAAAAAACATTTAATCAGTTAAGTTAATACTTATGATCACTTTTACCAATACATGTTGGTAAATGTTAATATTTACCAATGAGTAAAGCCATGTGAAAATGGTTTCATTTTTAGTTAAATTTTGTTTTTTAAATCTTACTTTTCGGTGTTTTTTCGTGTTAATTCAAAATTACATGTTATCCTAGGTATTTAAGTATTGTTTACATATTGAGACAATGTATACAAAATTAAAATTTATTTTTGAAAATTTATATATTTGCTTTAAAATTCTTTGTCAAGATTGTCTGCATATTTCACAATTTTGTAGTCTATAGTTAGCTTACACTATAGCAAAATAGGCCTACTAATCAAATTACAGCAGGGTCAATATTTCTGCTTAATTTATTCTTAATTTCATGTTTATTTAAAGATATTTTTGTAAAAGCGGGTGTTCTTTTGTTTTATAGGAGAATTTTGTATAACAAGACAATTTCATTTTAATTCACTTTTCAAAACATTGTAAATCATATCTAAAAACTATCAAAGAATAAAGTACTTGATTCCATCTTTGTATGGCACTTTTCGCTTTATTGTGTCACCATTTTTACAGGGTTCTGCTAATGAGGGCTGGTAAATGCTCTAAATTTCAATATTGTTTAAAGATATTTCGGACTTTTACTAACAAATACTGGTCAATTCTACTATTTACCAAACAGTGCTGGTAAAAGCTTGAAATTTCAATATTATTTTAGATATTTCAGACTCTTACCAAATAAATGCCAGGATAAACTGGCAAATTATAAGATTTACCAGTTTTCAGACTTGTACAAAACAGATACATAACTAAAAATAAAGAATAAGTCAGTGCCTACCTAGGAGTGACATAACATTTATAATAATTTCTGGTGTGTTTTTTCTAACATGTTTCTGGTTCTTTGTATGTATGTATGTATGTATGTATGTATGTATGTTTTACTTAATATATTATGATCATGCTTAGCTTACGATTGTACTGCCAATGGATTGTGTTTGTTTGTGAACAATGCAATATTTTATATATATATAAAAAAAATATAAATTGCCATTACTTATTTTTGATTGCCAGAGCTAGCTCAAGATAATACACGAACGAACTATCAAAATGATGGCAGCTGGATGTTGAATGTCCTAATTTGATATAGCTTGATGTGGCTTACTCATGCGAAGAATGGGGAAAATGGCTCTTTTACTATAAACAGTTCTTAAGGTTTCTAAATAATTTTGTATTACTTTTTATCCAGGATTGGCTCTCAGGAAACGGTACTGGACCAAAGTTCAAACGCTATACCTGGTACTGGTGCAGTGTTAGAACCACCTGCTGTGATTCCATCACAAGATTCTTTGATAGGGGACTTGCTAAGTATGGATATTGGAGCACCAAGTGTTCTAGCCAATCCTGCCAACATGTTTAACCCAACACTTCCTTCGGTGGATTTGTTGGGTACAGGTTTGGATAGCCTGGTAAGTGACATTAAACCAATTCTGATGGCAACAAAATGTTTCTTGACATTTTATTTAAGTAGTAGGATCAACGAACAAATCTAGGTGTATCTTTGACAAATGATGCAAACACAATTATGTACTCGTTACTGGCTCTTTACTAAAATATAATTTTTTAAATATATTTTAATTTTCTCTGTTCATTCCTCTCATTAAAAGATGAGGTAAAGTAGCTAACCAAGAGTGAACTGTATAATTAATACTAGAATTGCTTAACTCTACTAACTAGAGGTTTGATGACACTTGAGGTCTACCTTGCATGGCACCAGCTTAAGATAGAAAGGAAGAGGAAACAACTTTCTTCAATTGCACCTTTCAAACTCTCACTATTTCTCACACAAAAAAAGAGCTAATTTGAAGCATGTTTCCTGATCCACCAAAATCAACCCTCATTGGGATGGTTTCACATGTCCTCCTTAGCATACATAAACCAGTTGATCTCATCTTCGTTGATCTCCAACCCTTGAAAAATGTTGGAAAAACTCCCAGGGAAAGTTAAGAAATAAATTAAAATTAATAGAGAATAAACTTAAACAACTGATCCATTTACAATGTATATGTAATTAAAATACTTAACATTTACACTATATATTTACCATAATTCTTACTATTGATATTTTAATTAATAACACTAAAAGAAATCAAACCATATTAACAATTGACAACATTAGTTGAAAAATAGATTTATTAAAATCAACTGATAACTGATAGGGGTATATACAAAAACTAATGTATTCATTGAATAGTTGAAATGAATTAAAACGGTAGCTGATCTTGCTGCCAAAAGTCATGCTAGGTAAATGTATAAATTAGTTGGTGACCAGGTGGTCTAGGGGAAAGGTGTCGGTCTTCTGTGCTGGGGGTCCGGGGTTCAATCCTCGGTCTCGGCACAGATTTATCTGATTACCAAACCCTTCCTTCACCTATGACAAGATATCTTGTGAATGTGGGGAATGCCAGGCCTCCACCGTAATCTCACAATCACCCTACCATTACACATTAGCGTAAGTGCATATAACCCGAACAGGTAGTAAGACGCGGTGCTAATAATAATAATATAATTAGTTTTTAATTTTATTTTAGAAAATAGGTTTATAAATATTACATTTCAGTTGATAACTTTGACCATTTATGTCTACATCATGATGGAAGATAAAAGTTTGTAATACACTAATATTTTACAGTAAAAGCTATACACGTTTCTATAAATTGTAAAAATAATTAATCATCAATGATAGGATGTAGAAGCATTCTCAATTCTCCTCACTATTTTCATTTTCCTAACTCTTATTTATTCACTAATCAGTGACCACTCATTCCCATCTGTCTTTTCATGCAAAATACACAACTGATGACTTCATAAATAATGCACAACCTTAACCTATACATCTCTCTGGAAATTTTCTTATTTTAATGCTAACTAAACTAATATTCACACCATGTATTTTCACAGGGACTATGTTTTTTTATCAGTATTTATTTGTACATCTCTAATTAAAAAGCATTTAAGTGTGGTTTTTTTTGCATACTTTAGTACAATTATGTAAACTAAATATTAAAGGAACCTTTCTAATCTGTGGGAACAAGATAAGGAGGGGAAATATATAAATAAATATGAGTACATTGGAACTAGCACTTAGAACAGTTAATCTTCATCCATAAATATTTAATTAGATATGTGTTGAAATAACTATCTGGATACAGGGACTTAACCTGGGTGCTTTGGCATAGCATGTCAATGCTCTACTGTAGAGTTATATAGGTTCATCATATGCCCAAGATCATGTATCACTTATATTTTAAAACTGAGCCTGTGATGAGCAAATAGCCGAAAATGTTAAGACTATCACAGATTGCCTTAAAATATACTATTATAAAATCTTATATTTTACATAACAAAGAAAGTCAAATTTGATTTGTGAAGAAACATTTATCTTGTTTTATCACCATTACTTTTTTTATTCTATTATTTTTATTACTACTCTTGTAAATATCACTACTGATACTGTTATGAATTTACCTTCCTCAGCTTGGAGGTGATATGACCACAGGGAGTGGCGGGGATTTGCCGGTTATCTCACAATCCACAACGGGCCTTTTAGGCGATATCTTTGGTTTCTCTGCTACACCATCGTCTTATACTTCTCCCAAGATATGTTGGCTTTCTGCAGATAAAGGAAAAGGTCTTGACATCTCAGGAACTTTTTCTCGAAGGTAATGTTACCAGATTATTTTTTCTTCTAATCACTTATATCTATTTAAGTGTTAACCTCACATTTCTTTGAGCTTTTTATCTGGTGTGGTGGTTAATAATACTATAATATGATACATTCTACATTAAGAGAAGGATGACCTGGAGGTCTAGGGGTAAGGTGTCATTCTTCTGTGCTGGCGGCCGGGGTTCAATCCTCGGTTCCGGCACAGATTTATCTGATTACCAAACCCTTCCTTCACCTCTGATAAGGCATCTTGTAAATGTGGGGAATGCCAGGCCTCCACCGTGGCTCGGATCCCACGTTAAACTGTAGGTCCTCCATTTCATCTCACAATCACCCTACCATTACACATTAGTGTAAGTGCATATAGCCTGAATGGGTAGTCAGATTAGGTGCTAATAATAATAATAATACATTAAGGAATTTTACTTTTACATCCATTACTGTATACAACCTGTGGCATGGGTCAGTTTTTTATTCAAGTCATATTTTCCACTACCAGCTCATGGTATGCCTGTCCTAGTTTCATATGCCTTAAAATCTTACTTAAGACTAGGACAGGCACAACATCCATTTCCCGCCCTTTAATTCATCATTGTGAAAGGGTTAAACAACATTTTACCAATTATACATTTTTCGGCCTTGCCGGTAATCAAACCCGGGACCCTTAGCTCAACAGACAGACACGCTATTAACTAAGCTAAGCCGTTGGATTCTACACCAAGGATCTAGTTCCATAATATGTGGCACCTAAGGTCATGGCCACCCAGAGGATTCAGATGGTTTGGAGCAATTACATTTTGGGGCTTGCTTGGATATGAACTAACCAAAATATTGTATGTAGTTTACTTACAACATATTTAAAATGTGTACATGAATAAATTATAAAGTTTCTTTCCTATATTAACAAATATTTTCTTATCTTTACTATGTTAACCACCTTTAAAAGAGTTAGGGTTGGTAAATCAAATTAACACCCACCATTTACATATGCCTTTTGTGATTGAAACAAGAGTTTATTCTGTAAAAAAGAGATGCTAAAGGAATTGGAGGATCCACAATGTGGGGCCCTTGGGCAAGCAACCCCATTTGATCCCCTCCCCTCCACTCCTACCCTTCTCTAAGGGTGGCCGTTTCTAAAGATTTATAGTACTAACATTCTGAATAGTTTCTGAATAATTTCAAATAATGATTAGTCAAATATTGTACAGTGTTTCTACATGGTTTTTCTTGCTATTAGGACGTATAGGTAGTCCGGAAATAGAAAGGGGGGGGGGNGGGGGGGGGGGGGAAGGGGTTATGAAGATTTCTTTGCCAACCACAAGTGATTATTTATGTTCTGGCTTCTTAATAAGAAGGAATTTTTTAAACTGGAAAAAAAGAGTTGTGGTAAGGATGGAAAGTATAATTGTTTGATTTTTTAAATAATTTATAAAATGTATATTAAATTATATAAATAATTTAAAATGGCAAGCTATACCATTACACGGTTTTTGATTTACAATGATATTATTATTAATAGCTTATACTCACAGTTGAACTTTTCAGCTTTGTAGCAAAGCGTCAAGAACTCTATTCATCCTTCAACCCTATACTTCACATCCTACTAATGAATGTCAAAGTTACCAGCTTCAGTGGCCACATGGCTTAAGGCTAAAGCAGTAGACTAGGCTGCTTATGATGGGGAGATGGTGCTCAAATCCGTTGGGTGTACTGATGATGGTTTTTACTAAATTGTTTATTACTTTCCCCCTACTCAAATGCAGGTACTCTTCCTCTAAATTAAACATTTCTAATCCCAAACACACTAGTGTAATTAGTCCATATGTGTTCAACCTAGACGGGTAATAGGACACATTGCTAATAAACCCTCATATTTGGCAAAAGAGTTTATTTTTTTTATTTTTTAGTTTCTAGGATTAAAAGTTGAATTTTTATTTCTTTTTAAGAGCTACATACTTTTACAATCATATAATAAACCACAATTTTAATGATAATATCTTTATTCATTTTAAGTTAGGGCTAACACCTCATCTTGTCTTACACTTAGCCATCAAATTACTGACTACGCAAACATACTTGTGTATGTACCATTAATAAAAATAGTTACAAATTATTTCTAGTATTGTATGTTCACAAAAAAAAATAAAAAAAAATTTAAAACCAAAACAGCTTTTCTCATAAGAAAAATTTTGAAAATATAAATGAAAATAAAATAACAAAAACCAACAATAAACACACAATTGCACACTCATATAGAAATATTAACTGGAGTATACACTCAATTGATAATAAAAACTTATATTCTTAGCTTGGTGGGCTCCCTTTGTCCATGCTATATAAACTGCTTCATGTCAAACCTTTTTTAGTAAATTAGGTGTACATAAGGAAAAATAGTAATTTTTTACAAAGGAAATAATTATATATGTATATATTATGTAATTTGTTTTAGAAATGGTCAAATTCAAATGGATTTTACATTCACGAATAAGGCAATGCAGCCTATGGTAGGGTTTGCCCTTCAACTCAACAAAAATAGGTAAGTTTTGTAATCTTTATGTTATGTTATTTAAACATTTTAAAAGTTATATTATAATGTAGGAGGACTATTTCTTTCTGAAAAAGTTGTCATTATGATAAGTGTTCACTAAACACAAAAACACAAAAATCTAAACCCTTTTTAAAAGTAAAAAACCTATCTTTGATCATGAAGGATTATTATGGTTCATTTATTTATTAGCTGCCGTTATGATGAATTGGGTTGACCTCATTGGTCTTGGGGTAGAGTGCTTGCCTCAGGAGCCAATGTTCGTGGGTTCAAACCCAGCTGGGTTTGGTAGATTTTTCTTGAGTGATAAAAATTTGTAGCACAACTTCCTTTGGAGGGGAAGCTAATAGTCCTTTGTCAATTATTGTGGAACATAAACGACCCCTGGAAGGTATGGGAAAATACCTTTCCTAGCAAAATGTGTAGGCCTTTTTACCAGTTTTCATAGAAATTTTCATGTGCTGATTTAATCAATCTGTTCAGAAAGTGCACGTTAAACACCCCAAATAAATAATTTAAAAACAATATGACTTTTATAAAAGTTTATTATGTAACTACATTAATTTAAACTTCAAAATTTGAATTTAATCTGGGGACACCAATGTCACCATAGCATTAATTAGAAGATATATATATATTTTTCCCTTACTGGCAGCTATTATCTTGGTTATCTTGGCATTCGACTGGCTATTGGTGCTTTTCCTAGTCAGATAATGAAGTTTTGTTTTTTACACATTATGGCTTTCATTACTATTCTAGGGAATGTTAGTGGATTTCTTCTTAAATAGGTACTCTCGTCATTTCTCCCTCTTTTACCGAGTCATTATTGAAATAGACATAAATAAACATTTGCTTCATTTGCATTTCAATTGGTTCATGTGGAGAGGAGTTTTTTTTTAAAGATGACTTGCCATCTGACTAATTATGCTTTGCTTGCATAAACATTTTTAGTAAAATTTCAAAACTATTTTTATCACATTATATGTATACAGAAAGGATGAATAACCCTATCCACCTGAAAATTTTCTCCTCTTTAAAGCAATATGTAAAAATGGTCCCTACAAAGGTTGTATGATACAAAGCAAGGCCATAGGCAAAGAAAAATTTCTAATATTAAATGACAAAGAGCTATATGGAGTTTATGTTTACATTAAAAAATGGCAGTGATTAAATACTTTTAAGTGCTGTCAGTTTTTTAACATATAGAAACTTACATTGCGCCTCCTCCCTCCAAGCTCGAAAATTTACATCAAACTATTCTTAAATAATAGCATAATTGTTGGGAAAGATAAAAATGGTGGGGGGCACTGCCCAATGAAAATAGTTTATCCTTCTAGAATAAATATGCTCCCTTCTAGATTTATTTCACTCACCTCTTATATTTTTGAATATGACATTATTAAAAAAAAACTGATTACTTCTCCAATAGCGCTATCCAATTGCCAAAGGTTTGCCGGGGTAGGGCCCTTGGAATTCTTTGGCTCTGGGGTGAGGGGGACAATTTCCTCATAATCCCTTATTTGTTAATTTCCAACCTCCTTTACACAAATAAGATTCCACCGCCATTGACCCAACCTGGATAATTCTAGAGAGGATTTCTTCTTTCTCTTTAAAGTAGCTAGTGGTCACTCTTGGGGTGCTGATAGGGAAACCTTGATGCACCTCTATAGGTCCTTGGTGAGATCGAAACTTAATTACGGCAGTTTTGTTTCTGGCTCAGCTAGCCCTTCGGCACTAAAGATGCTAGATAGTGTTCACCATGCTGGCATTCGACTGGCTATTGGTGCTTTTCGTACCAGTCCTGTTGTCAGCATCTGTGCCAACGTCGGGGAGTCCCCACTTTCTTACCGGCGGTCCTATCTTCTGGCATCTTAAGTGTCTAAGCTGCATTTCATGCCAAAGCATGTTGCTTACTGTTCTGTGTTTTATCCCCCCAATCATGTCTTACATGAAACCAAATGGCGTAGTTCAAGGCTGCTAGGGATCAGGATGTTATTGGTTTTTGACACGTTTAGGATAGTCGTGCCAAAGGCTATACCCACATCTCCAGGTTGAGTTTCTCCCTGGAAGATGTGCCTTCCGAAATGTCATTTTGATCTTACCAGGTTTCCTAAATCGACCACCCCACATGTTATATATGAGAGAACTTTCAAAGAGCTCCTCTCCACTCGCTTTCAGGGTTTTCAGCGCATTTACACAGATAGTTTATAGTGTGGGGCCTCTTTGGGATGTGCCTTTGTTGTGGAGGGAAACAATTTTAAATCTGGTTTATCTGATGAATCCAGTGTTTTATGGCATAATTTTATGCCATTTTTAAATCTTTGTGTTTTGTATATCGTAACTGTCATCGTTCTGTTCTCATCTGCGCGGATTCTATGAGTGCTCTGTTAGCATTGTCCACTTTGTACTCCTGGAATCCACTCGTGCAGATGATACATGAGCAAATTTTACATAATGATTTATTAAGCACCCGGCTCGCCTTCTGCTGGATCCCTGGTCATGCTGGTCTCTCAGGAAATGAAATGGCGGACCAGGCAGCCAAGGAGGCGGTTCATCCCCCTCTTGAGGCGAGTTTGGGTTTCATGTTTTTAGACCTGAAGGGTTATGCTCGGCGTGGGGTCTTACACACCTGGCATGAGTAGTGGGTTTCAACTCCTGCTCAGAACAAGCTGCGTTCCATAAGGGACGGTGTGTTGCGATGTCCCTCTTCTATACGAAAGTCTAGAAGAGAGGAGGTCATCGTGACAAGGCTACACGTCAGACACACATCATAGACCCATGGATTTTTATTGAGAAGGGATCCATCTCCAGTATGTTAGTTTTGCGATGCTCCCCTTAGTGTGCAGCACATTTTGGTGGAGTGTCGCAAACTAGCCCCTATTCGCCTGACTCTTGATTTTAAAAGTGACCTACATTTTGTATTACGCAATAGTGTGGATGGAGATATTGGTTTATTCCGTTTTATACGCCAGGTGGATCTTTTTAATGCCATTTGAGTCACTTTTATAAAATGATTCATTCGGATTTTATCTCATATTGAGATTATTTTTAACCTTTTTAGTGTACTTTCATATGTTGTTTTGTCTTTAAAAAAAAAGTTCAGTATGCTTTAAATGTTCGTTTTGTCTTTTTGCCATGTCTTTTTATTATTTTATATTTTAATATGTTTGTGTCTTGTCTTTTTAACAAACTTACTATATTTTAAAATGTTTGCTTTGTATTTTTAATGTAGGGCATACACCTGTGGTTTTTATTAGCAGGTGTATCACCCAAAACATCTTAATAGCTATTTGAATACTCCCATGGAGTGTTTCAAATGGGTATTTTCTCATATTGAGATTTTCTTAATACATATTTTTATTATTGTATATTGTATTTTTGTATTCCACCTGCTTATTTCAACGGGTGGACTATTTACCATTTTGCTCCCCCTTTGGGGATTTTACTGTGTTTTTATATTTTACAGTCCTAATTACCTCATTACGTCTACGGGCTTCCAAACAATAATAATAATAATAATAATAATAATTCTTCTTTCTCTAATAAAGTTGGAGGGTTAAAAATGCTTGAATGTAGCAGGGCCAGATTAAGATTTTGTCAGCCCCGGGTCATAATGTATATGTATATAGTACTGTGTTTATTTTTGCCGTAGTATTTTTACTAATATATACAGTATATTAACTGAATATTTTTTTAAATATATAATTTAGAGTACTTATACTTTTAATAAGCATTCACAAAAGTTTAACATAATCTCTAGAGGCCCTGAAGCTGTAGGAGGCCCCTGTATTGAGCTTTGGCCCCTGAAGCACATGGCATAATCTGGCCCTGTATTAGAGAAAAGGTTGAGTCTCTCTTGCACACATAGTCAAAAGTTGTTCACTTTTCAAATAAAGGCATTTCCAATATGAGTAACTGTATCTATTGAGACACACATTTAAAAGGGAGGTGGGACTGTTTGTGCCTCGAGTAGTAACAAGTTATTCCGACAACCCTGGCTACAATTTAATCATATTCAGATAGGAAGACACTCTTTTGACAGTGTGTGATCACTAGCATTCACAATTGATAGATACTACCAATTCTTATGAAATAACACTATCAAGATAGTAAAATGGTGTCAAATCTTACAGCAAACAAATATGTTTGTATTTTCTAAAAAAGTCTTCCTACTAAAAATGGAAAGTAGACAAGATTATTTTGTTCGATTACTGGAATTCATGGTGTTAACTTAGAAAACAAAATTTAGCATCCAGGCTAAGTAGTTTAGTTTAACCTACACAATAAGTAACTAATTAACACTAGTCATCACTACCACTAAACTCACAAATCTAAAAGCATTCACACATTACAGTCCTTATAAGACAAACTTATCTCCATACATGCTGTTCTCAAACTACTATTTTTGCAAACTGCAACCAGTTGGGGGTTGATAGCTGGACCTTTTCCCCATTCCACCTTCTACCTATCTTATTCCTGCTCTCTGATTCTTCTTTCTTTGTCGACTCATTTTCGATGTGTATTCAGATTTGTTGTTTCCTAATCTCAAAAACTTACCCACTTCCACAGCTCTTTCTCTCCTCACACTCACCAATACTCCCTATTTCTTTGTTAATACTTTGTATTAGTCTACCCATCTTTGTTGTCTGACTAATAAACACAATCACATACTATTTAAAAAAAAAGTACTTATGTACCTAGTTTCCTCGACTCTTTTGTTTGTGCGCAGTGCTGCTCGTTTGTTTGTTCCTGTATGGGTGGCTGCGTGCGAACGTGGTTGGCTTCGAGGTTCTAGCCTCGAGCTCGTTGCAGCACTCTCGGTTCTGGGCTCGTTGAGAGCAAGTTGGGGTCATTGCAATGTTATCGCGCGCGGGCACGGAGTTGAGGTTTTTTGACATACAGTTGTGTAACTGAATCAACTAAGGGGTAGAATTAGAGCTCTGAATAAATACTCAAATTGACTAAATCCTGAGTGCCTTCTTCGTACAATCCCTTCATAACGGCTTGTTGTGCCGCGCCCCAAGCTTGGGTTGTGAACGCCTACTATTGGCACCGGTGTCAAGGGGACTGACAAGAGTTCTCCTGTAATGTCAGAAGGGTCCACGAGAGGTGTAGGCACAGATGGTAGCAGAGCGTGGTTTGTGTTTTCACAAGCGTTGTCACCGGTGCGCACTTGTCAACAATCCAACAATCCTCCCATTCAACTAATCCTTCAGTGAAATGAACGGAATTTTTTTACATCGAGTCGAGAAGGATTAACCCCCTTAAGAAGATAGTACTCAAAACCATAAATATTTATTGTCATCACCACCATCACCTATAACTTTGGGAAATCTACGTATTAGCTAAGTTGGACTCAACTGTATATTTTCACTAAAACCGTTTTTCTTTCTCTCAAATTTGATTTGATTAACTCTTAACTATATGGCTATATTTGTTGTGATTTTGTTTACCGTTATTGAACTGTTTGACACTAGTCTTGGTGAAACTATTAATTTTAAAGTTTCCTATATCATTCTTAACAAACCCGCCTCGGTGTCGTAGTTGGCTAACGCGCTTGTCGTGTTGATCTGACTGCTGAGGACGGGGAGATCGAGGTTAGAATCTCGGTCGGGTGAACTGGGGGGGGGGTTTTCCTAAATGGTTTTCCACTCTCCCTCCACGCAAATGCGGGTTCACTTCCTCTAATTCAACCTTCCCAATTTCTAATCCATTAGAGTAATTAGTACTTAAAGCATATAACCTAAACGGGTAGTAAGACGTGCTAAAATATTATTATTATTATTCTTAACAAACAAATTTTCAATGTTACTCTGTTTATAGTTATCCAAACTAAAGGGGAAGCGTGGAATTAGGTAATTAACACAATAGTTTCTGACAATGTAGAAGTGTCAGACTAAAATTATTTTTTGAATAATTTATTTATGTGAGTGACAACAACCCAAGAGATAATTTTGTTTCAATAACTATGGGCAAATATTGTTTAAATTAGGAGAGCTGTCTTTTGTCAATTTGATGTGTTGGGGACAACACCATCTGTGAGGCTAATATTGTATATAAATATATTAGTTAATAAGATGTACCAATCTTACAATGATGTATCACTTTTGAGCAATGACAAGGTTTTGAATCAGGGAAATACACACGTTACCAAAGTCAAACCATTGATTCTCGTTCAATATGAGGGTGGACGTGGGGCCATTTCAGAAACCAGTTCACCCCTGTTGAAAGAAGCGAGAGACACTTTCGTGATTAAAGTGCTTTATTTTACTCAGATTGGGGTTAATAATAAAGGTGGAGCCAATTTTCGTGGGTGTTCTAGTATTTTTGGGATATTATGTATTGTTTGGTTTTGTGGTGTCTTAATCCTATTTGTAAATTGTAAAATGGAACATCCTGACCCTAGTCAACTGTTTGAGGATGATTGATCTACAAATTGACAATTCAGGTTCGAAGCCAGAAAAAAACTATCGATCAATTAAGGTTGCAACTTAGTGACGTATTCGACGTCGATAACGATGAGAACCATTATCTCGTGTTAATAGACAAGGTTCCCGCATTTTCTTTGGAATTCCTCTTACTCACAGATAAATTTAACAACTTGAAAACTATGATAGCGCATTATGACAAACTTCTACCGTTACTAGAAAAGAAAATTCGTAGTACGTTCGGTCATTTGAAATCTCGCCTTTTTAGGTTATCGCCGGAGTCGCCTGAGAAGGACACAAAGTTAGAGTAACTTGAACGATTTTGTGGCGAGGAAATAAACTAGAAAGGGAGAGTCCAACACACCATTAGAAAACATAGGAGGGGTAGAGAACCAATTGTTATCTCAGCACGGTTTATTAGAATGAAATATAGGACAAGTTCTTAGTAGTGACAATTCTCAATGCAAGAAAATCGTTTAAATTTTGAACTTGGTTTGCAAATGGAATGGAATGTTTGATCTTGGATCTACTCCCATAGATTTCTTAGAAAAAAATAGAGGAATTAAAAAACAGTTATACATTAACAGACAGTGAAATGTTGACAGCCCTGCCCTAGATATTTTTAGTTCAAAACTCACTTTGAATGTGTAACAACCACCTTAACTGGCGTGGATTTGTTGAATTTTTTTATTGTGTTTTTCCCCAGCCGACTACATAGATTATCTCGAGAGGAATATGTTTGGGTGCATTCAGGCGCCTCTTGATCCAGTCAACGAATTCTTTATTTGTATCCAAACTCTTATCCGTAGGCGTGGGGGATTTTCTAAAGCACAGATGGTAGATCGTATTTATTCTAACTTGAGGCCTTCAATTAGGATTAACATAAGGAGGTGCGAAGTAGACAGTTTCTCAGCTGCTACAAGTGGCGATCCACTTCCAACAATGCAACGATGAGATTTGGGACTACAATAGGTGGGTTCAATTTAATAGACAGGAAGCTCGGATTGTAGGGGATGAGAGGAATGAGCGGGTGGAAATGAGTCGTAGAACTTTTGACCCAGCGAACAACCATAGAATTTATGGTAATCATCAGAATAAAAGTAGCCAAACACCGACCAATCCCAACCAATTTAAAGAAAAGAAGTGTTACAGATGTAGTTCCAAATTCCACCTTATGCGCAACTGCGACAAATATTCTTGGTCAGATATTTCGGTTGTGTCGGCGAAGGCAGGTCCTCGGCGTGAGTCGAGAAAACTTACCTCTCGGACACAGGATTGGGTTTCCTCGCTGGATCTTCACTAATTGTCCTCCGCGTCATTCTGGGAAAACATTGTTGTTGGGAGCTCCAGTCGGACTTGGGACACTGAAAATAATCGCCCTACTGGACAGACTCATTACATAATGTTGTTTTGGAAGATCTATCGAGGACTCTTCACACGCGTGGGTTAGTTAAGGACTCAGAGATATGTGAAATATATTGTGTTACCGCGAGTCTTTAGAAGTCCCAGGTGGTCGCAAGAATCAAAGTCTCAGTGAAAATCACAGGGTTGGCTTGACCATTGTGGTTCCTTGTCGCACCCAGGTTAGTGACTCAAATGATCTTGGGACACGACTTTTTTCGGGGGACTAGAACAAACATTGATGTGTACTCTGGACGTGTACCCATGTCTTGCCCTGACACTCTTGGCACCACTGTACTCGAGGAGGGACACGACCACATACTCAAGTTCGAGGCAATTTTGGCCGAGTATCCTGATGTAGTCTACAACCGAATTGGTCACACTAACGTATTTTCTCATAGCATAGAATTAATTGACCACACCCCAGTTAGGTCAAAGGCCTATTTCTATGCTACCCCTAAATTCGAAGCTTTGAAGGTGCATATTGAGAACTTGTTGGAGAAGGGAATAGTGAAAAGGTCTAAAAGCCCTTGTGCTTCTCCAGCATTCTTAGGACGCCCTGGGCAAGAGCCAGGTATGATTGTCGATTATCGTAAATTGAATAAGAAAATACTTTACGAGGCTACCCCTTTGCCTACCATAGAAATGGCATTTAAATATCTAGGCCAGACACAGTATCATGGCCATAAACTTAAACAAAGCTTACTACCAAATCCCTTTAACTGAAGAATATAAGCAATATGCGGCATTTATCACGCAATGCCGCTTCTTGGAGTTAATTTACGTTCTTTTTTGATATTTCAACCGGGGTCCAAATACTATCACGACTATTACATACCGTGTTCTCATATATACATTTTAAGTATGTCTTCAACTACCTAGATGACCTGGTTATCTATTCTAACACATTGGAGGATCATAAGAGCCATGTTAGAGAAGTCTTGTCTTGAATAGGTTGCAGGCGGCCCATTTGACGGTGAACCAGAAGAAGCTAAGGTTGACAGTTTCAGAGATAGAGTATCTGGGCCACGTGGTATCTCATCAGGGGTGACTAAATCCTGAGCGTACTTGACCTATTAAAGAGTTCCTCATCCCTGTCAATCAAGAGAAAGTTTATAGATTTCTCGACATGGTAAGTTTTTTCGGAAGATTCGTTCCAAAATTGGCCAGTTTGGCGGGACCCTTGTACCACTTAGAAAGAGAGTTCCATTTGTTTGGTCTTCTGAGTGTCAGGCGTCCTTTGACGCCTTGAAGAGTGTTTTGTCCCCCCCCCCCCCCCCCC